>DWPP01000314.1:0-12061 GCA_018251735.1 Eantis mithridates tamenund
CATCAGCAACAACCCTGGTGCGGACGTGCGCTTATGTCTTGGAAAGGATTAAATATGATATGGTTCCTTTGCACACCGGAATCATGTTCAGCATTCCATGTGGAACTGAGAAACTGTCTAGTTCCTCGTACATACAAGATTCAAAGATGAAATATTCGAGTATTTAATTAATTTCACTCCTGTTGATTGGTGTATTTATAAATGAACTGAAAAAAAAAAGTATTTTTTTTTAGTGCAAGAAAGTTAATAATTAAATATTATATAAAACAATATTTTTTTAGTTACGCCAAACAATCTTAAAAATAATATTGCGCTCAAAACACAACAGTCACAAAAAGTGATTAAAATTTGTTGTATTTCTACGAAAATCTATTCAGGGTACTTCGGAACGGATCGTACATTATCGTCACGCGCGGACGTTTCGGGTTCGGCCGCCGCCGCTGCCGAAGTATGTTACTAGTTCCTTTCGACATTATTTGAGAGCCGAGGACATTTTTCAGTCACACATGTGGATCTAGCTCGGTATTGAATTGAGTAGTTCCAGCTAGTGACATAGTTAATGGAGCTATGTTGGAACTATGTTCTGGAACTACACATCCCTAGTCTTATCAGTGATGTTCACTTGACTTGCTTGTATTTGTACATTCACTCATTCAATTCAAATGAAAAGTAGCTAGGTATCAGGTTGTTGACTGTAGTTATCTGTCCCTGATAACTAGTCATAACAAAATAGGGGCCGTGCAATAATTGTGAGCTTAGTTGTGTTTTGTCATTGCTAGCCTTCACTCATTGATCACAAGAAGCTCGCAAAGGCGCCGGTTTTTGCAAGAATTTGCCCTTGACGTGCTAAATAGGTGAGTGACCTTTACGACAGGTTAACGACTTTGCCAAAAACTAATTTGTAAAAAAATGTATTAAAGAATACACACTTCCCTTAATTCAAAACTATCACTATTCAAAATTTAACTTTTTTAATTATAAGAGAATAATAATTGTAAAAATGTTTCAATTGGAAAAGTACAACTATAATCATTCTAATTTTTGTATTTAATTAAAGGCACATGTAATTATTATTTATTATATTTCTTACAAATTAGTAATAATTATGTTAAAATAGTTATCTTTTCTTTGTTATAGAAGAGCTACTACAAAATCATTTTCATAATAGTTTTAAATTATATTTGAGTAAGCGAAAACATCCGTGTAACATATTTGAACCTAATTTTCTATTTAATAATACTCTAATTAATAACGTAATTATCAGGATTGAAATTTTAAAAGTATAAATTAGATACAAGCTAATTCGTTATATTTTTAACTGTTTTCGGTTCGGATCGCTTTCACAAGAAAATTTTTATCCATTAAAATTCACTAAATAACTACCATTATTGAAAAACAATAAATAAGTTGCAGCGAAATATACCGATAGTATTTCTTGTGTAAAAAATATAATTATGAGCCAAATAACCCAGGCAAAGCAATGACGTCACTAAATAAGCTTATGGAACTGTGATACTGCAGGCAATTTATGGATATTGCTTGTTTTATTTAGCACAATGACATTTTATCTCTCAAGTATTCTTCTTGATTGCTGATCGGTAACCCTGTCATACTGACTCCAATAAGAATTGATGATTAAAATTAGTTATGATTGTATTAAATCTGATAGCGTGCCCGACGTTAGGTACCAACTAATCAATTTAATCAATGTAAATCTTATTTTAATGCAGTCAAGTTTCTTTAGGTATCTACATTTGGCTAACTTGCCAACTAACGGATGTCTGAATCCTATTTTTTATTTAAGAGCAAAAGAGGTAGTAATTGTTTAGTTAATTATACTTACTTGGTTACTACACAACTTACTTAATTACCGTCCATGAGCTGTACACCTGCGGCCAGTTCTGGCAGAAAGCCTATAATTGCTTATGGAAGCTGTAAACCAAATATGAATTTTGCAGGTCTTACAGGTACTGAAAATGCGGCTGATAATTTTAGAAGATGCATCAGTGGTGGCAGACTGGGCGGCGCGGTTCGTGTTGCAGCGTATCACGCAGTTCGCGCCCGGCCCCGGCCGCCACTTCGTGCTGGGGTTGCCCACCGGGGGCACGCCGCTCGGCATGTACCGACGCCTCATCGACTTTCACCGCGAGGGGCGACTCTCTTTCAAATACGTCACCACCTTCAATATGGATGAGTACGTAGGTGAGAGTCATTTTTGAGTTGATGTTTTAAGCAGCACAGGCGGATGCACTAAAGTTTGAATTATTACTACTAACCAAGCGCACATCAAAAATATTATAACTTTCACATAAATTAAATCTTGCTGCTTATTTACTCATATAATTTGATTTGTTTTCGACTACGACTACAAAGGAGAAGTAAAATTTATATAATTATATATTTTTAGAACATAGATTCATTTGTGTCATATTATTATGCATCATATAAATACCTAGGTATCCTATATGGTTAGCTTGCCTATAATATCTACATTTTATAGATTAATAATCTATAAAATGTAACAAAATATAACGTTAACGTTGTGCCTAACAACGTATTACCAGGTTCACGCAAGTTATATACCTGCCGAACTTGTTTCTCTAGGCTCCTTATCTATAAATGTATTTTAAAAAATGCTTATTAATATTTGTTGGGTCCAGGTTTACCCCGCGACCACCCGGAATCCTACCACTATTACATGTGGAACGAGTTTTTCAAGCACATCGACATCGATCCTGCACAGGCCCACGTTTTGGACGGCAACGCGCCCGACCTGGTCGCCGAGTGCCAACGGTTCGAAGATCTTATCAAAAAGGCGGGCGGCGTACATCTCTTTGTTGGAGGTTCGTTCCTCATTTAGCACACTGACTGTTTTCAGGAAACAGTTTCCGGATATTTACATCCCCGCCATGATAATGTTGGTGGTAAGCAATCACATTAAGCTTATGTGTAAATCTTGCCATCAAAGTTAATTTATACAACTAACCCATAGATATACCAGTTGATTCAATCCGTCATCCCGATTGTGGGCTGAAAACTAAATAGATAAATAATCAATAAATATTTGAATTTACTAGTATGTAGATACATATATTGAATGATTTAAAAAAGTAACACAGTTTTAATAAAACAATTAAAATTTAGATACTTTCCGGCTTACAGATCCTAGGGTATGCTGCACGATACAAATTTATGTAGTGCTAGATCTGCACGACGATAACATGAGATTTATATGATCACTGTATTTTATCATTAAGTATATTATGTAATAATGTTACATATATAATAGGAATCGGACCGGACGGACACATCGCGTTCAATGAGCCGGGATCGTCGCTGGTGTCGCGCACACGGGTGAAGACTCTCGCCTACGATACGCTAGAAGCCAATAAGCGCTTCTTCGGCAACGACATTAGCAAGGTGCCTCGGCAGGCACTCACGGTGGGAGTTGGCACCGTCATGGACGCTAAAGAGGTAGGTCCTGTGGCTATATACCGTTATTTAACCTAATTATCAATACTATTCTTACTTAGCTGAGAATACATTTATAAGGCGAAGAACGAATTAGATATTCGTTATCTATAGGTACTGTTATTAAAAAAAAGCTTGATCTATCTATCTTTCAGAAAGTGATGAACAAAAAAATCTAACTAAATTTCGTAATAACGGATGAAAGTACGTCAAGAGAAAACTTTATGTGTTCCACTAACAACTTGAACGTGTTACCCAGGTAATGATATTGATCACGGGCGCGCACAAGGCGCTGGCGCTGGCTAAGGCGGTGGAGGAAGGCGTCAACCACATGTGGACCGTGTCGGCATTCCAGCAACACGCGCAGGCGCTATTCGTGTGCGACGAAGACGCCACGCTTGAGCTGCGTGTCAAGACAGTCAAGTACTTCAAGGTAATCTTGTGCAGACTCGAGCACGCACATATTACAAATCACACATTGCTTCCCAATCACACATTTGACATTTTTGTTAATATAAAAATAGCTGTATATAGTAGTGTATACAACTAAGAAGCAGAACTTCTTTAGGTAATAATCATGTGCATATATATTTTTTAATATTTTGCAATACTCTGCTTAATAGTTTAAAAAGTTTTAATAAAAAGTCAATGTACATTAGAGACATTTGGGCAGCTTGCTTGTTTGGGATGGTCTGGTCTGATAAACTGCAAAGAAGAATATCATGGGATAATTATACTATAGGTGTCTGAGCGTGCATGGCAAAGCTTGCAAGGGATGGATGCATGAGAAACGCTCTGACCGAAATCTTTGTGGTGGAAAGCTTATATATATTTAATGTATACTTTTGTTATAGATTTGCACATAGATTTAACTTTAACATAAAACTTCGTTAAAATAATGTATGTATTTGCAAGTACATAATATGGATAACAGAGTTCTACATTACATAACAGTAAACTTAATTTAGTAAGTATTGAGTTACACCTAATGACGTTTAAAAAGTAGAAGCCATTGAGATTGTGGTGCGAGTGTATGCGTGTGTGTGTGCGGGCAGGCGCTGAGCGGTGAACACCAGAAGATGATCGACGGCGTGCCTGTCGACCACCAGCGCGTGCTGCACTGACGGCATTGAACACACGGCGACCACCTGGCCCACGTGGCCCATCGCCCGGAACGTAGACTTGGGTCACACCAATGCGACGTACATGACTTATATCACGATAAATCTATCACAAATGTTCACACTTAATTTTAAGCAATTTCTTATTTTTTGTTAATATGTATACAATTTGCCTTATAATCCAATGAATGGTGCTAAGTTCTTTTTTAAAGTATATTATAGTATATTATGTTGTATTAAATGAGATGACTGATCATCTGCTGTGTTGCAGAGCCTCATGGGAGAACACAACAAGCTGATTCAGGACGCCCGGTGAAACATACATTCCACTAGCTTAGCTATACTCATATAATGAGCTACTATTTTCTATGATGATTTCTATGATTTATGATTTTATAATAGTATTTTAAGGAAAATATTGACAGGTATAAGAAATATTTTTTTTTATTAAAATGACATTTATAAGTAATAAAAGGCATGAAAATTAATTATTATTTCTGTTATTAAATAGAATGGAATCCAAGAGAGAAGAATCTTCAAAATGAGTTAATCCTAAATAATTTAAATGTTAGGTAACACATGAAAAAATAGCTGAACTGAGAGAACCCTCTCCTTTTTTGAAGTCAGTAAAAAAAGCACTAATGTATGTATACTTTTCATTTGGATAATTTTGCATCACAATAAGATTAATATCACAACAGACAACTTAAAATGTTAAGCTCAGTTTTTTTACTGCATTATAGTCTGCAGTTTGTTTACAATAAAACAATTATTAAGATAAACATTTTTCAAAAATAGCTTCATAAGTGTCCTTCACTCTCTGATGTACAAAAAACTTTTCAAGTCCACAAGTTGTGCACTTTGCCAATCCCAGTCCATGTGGTCCAGCTGGCGCGGTCTACCAGTCAGTATCTCCCCCGGCGGCGACGCGACACATTCGCGCCAGCAAACCGGCGAGCTGCAGCGGGCCAGCTAGCCCATCCGCCACGCGCAGATGTGTCAGCCCTACCTCGCGGATAAACCCCAACCGCAGCTCCTCAGACACATCCAGCGTCTTACACACGCGGAAAATGTTGCTTACTATATCTTCAGCTGCATATCCTAACTTGCATAGCTTTGCTATAACCTGCAATTCATTTTTCGATATATAGTTGTTCGTATTTGCTATCTGTACAATACAACCTACACTATGTGTTGTCTACAATTCTACATGACACTTAAAATATTATACACAGTGAATACTGTTTTTTAAACATTACAGAAAAAAATATATGCTTATTACAACTAGATGCTTGTACTAAAAGTTAAAATAGAAAAGAAATCTGAGAATCAGTTGAATGTATTAAATTTTGTCAAAAGTAGTAGAGGAGAATTACTTTGTATTTGTCATTGAATAGTGACATACACAGAATGAAATTACCATACAGAAAAAGGCTTAATGCTGGTAAAATTTAGGTGTTATCGTAACTTCAGAGGCTGATTATAGGGAATAATAGCCCATTAAGGGCCAATTTTTTTAAATGTTTCGAATAGCTTAATTAATTAATTTGAAGTTGAAAAAAAACTAAACTGAAACTAAAAACTGAAATTCTTACTTTCAATACTTTTTTTAGGTAACTTTTAAGCACTTTAGGAAGTTCATTATTTTATTAGTGAAAACCAGTGTTTTCACTAATAAAATAATAAATTTTTATTGTGATATGATGGCCTCAAACAGTTTTAAGGCAGTTTTAATCACAATAAAAAATTTGATAAATACCTATTACAAAAAAAGATATGAATTTTTAAAGCCCCAGTGGCATAATACTTTAAAAAAAATAATAAATTAGCAATAAGCAGAAAACTACTATTTTTAGTAGTTCCAAAAATACCCCATGTATGTTCTATGATTTTTCATAGAACATACATGGGGTATATTCGGATACCGCTGGGTCTGAGGAATTCAGTTTTTTCTTTTGGACGTCACTATCTGGTCCACCCTGTCTAAAAAATTTTTTATTAGATTACCACAGAGTAATCTGTATTTAAAAACTCAGATTAAATATGTCAAGTGGATTAGGATTACAACATATGGGGACCTTATACACCTTATTGGATTTACAACATAAAAACTATGGCATATAGGTTTTCAATGGGTGCTCCCAAATGTGCAATTATTCAATTTTCAATCAAAATTGTTAGATTCCAATTACATCAGCTGTAATTTTTTACCTTATATGCAGCGTGAATGTCTTGTCTTGTACAGGCTTCTAGCATGTTTTTGACCAGCATGGGATGAGGCTCATCACAGACCTTAAATACATTATCAGGGCTAATATGGCCAAAGCCCTGTGCAGTGGACTGCAGGTTATTAAGGGCTGAGCGCAGGTCTCCTTGCGCAGTGAACACCACTGCATTCACTCCTTCTTCAGTGTAAGATAGGTTCTCTTTGTTGCACACTTCTATGATCTGTAATAAATTACAAATAACCATTTACGAAAAATCTTAAAAGCTTAATTCCATTCAGTACATAAAATGGAATGAATGTGATGTAATTCTTTCACCTTAGCTAGAATCTGTGCATCAGTAAGTCTTGAGTACCGCAACACTGCACACCGAGACTGGATGGGCTCTATAATCTTCTCACTGTTGTTGGCAGCAAGAGCAAAGCGTGTTGTACTAGAGTACAATTCCATTGTGCGCCGCAAAGCCTGTTGGGCACCATCAGTCATGCTGTCCGCCTCATCCAGAATCACTATCTTGTGCCGTCCTGCTGGCAAAGTTACCTGTAAATAAAATTTAACAGCTACTATAATACAACTATGCCATATTTCTAGTAGTTTAAACCATTACACATATTTCACAAAGTAATGTAAATTTTTTTTTCTTTATTACCTTCTGTTGAGCGAACATTTTGATTTTGTTGCGAACCACGTCGATACCACGATCATTGGAGGCATTAAGTTCCAGCACAGCATCCTTAAATGCGGGTCCAAGCAGAGCGCGCGCAAGGCACAAAATAGTGGTCGTCTTCCCGACGCCAGGAGGCCCTGCGATGATAATGTTAGGAGCATTACCAGCGCGTGCGAACACCGCCAGCCGCGACACGGTATCTTCATTGCCAACGATGTCATTGAAACTTTGTGGCCGATACTTCTCAATCCAGGGCAAATTTAAACTAACTTTACTTGGCCCCGCTGCAGATTTTGGGGGCTTGGTTGGAGCCTCGTCCACTTCCATTATTGTCACATCATCGTCACTCATTTTGATACTACTTTCACCTTAAAATTTTGTAAGAGCCATAAAAATTTAAACAACTTATTTAACATTAACTTATTTAAAACAGAATTTGACTTTCATCCCGCGCAATCATTAAAATGACACTGACAGTTCTTGCCTTGCTGGGATTTTTTGGCCTTGGAATCTATCTATTTGAGGTTCCTACTACTTCTAATGAGCTGCTTATAAAGCATTTTAAAGCGTGCAGTAAAAATTCTCAATATATATAAGTAACTCTATGGTAAAAAATACCGAATAAACGAAATTCACTGAACATGAATTTATTAAATAATTTAATATTCTTAGTATGTATAAGTTACTCTATGTTTAATATCTTACTGAATGCATTTGTACAATGTTTGACATTCAATATCTGTCAGTCTGTCATAATAATCACAATGTTGCACTGACATGATAATCCGTGACATTTCTTCGTGTAAACAATTTTAGGATCTTATATGAAGTGTTGTTTTTCTTAAAATTTACCAGTTAAAACCACCATTGTTCTAAATTGTGTTGAATAATTTTAGAACATTATCTATAGATATCATATGTCTTTAGATATTGTGAGATGTCGAAACTGGTGTTGATTTGCAATTGATGAATCATCACTCCAAATAAATTTGTCACTTATTTTTTATTCAGGTAAAGTTAAATGAACTACGTTTTATGGCCATTTATTTTAATATTAAATTTAGAAACTCACATAACAAATAATAAAATATAGCCTTAAGGTCAAATCAAGTAGTAGTGATAAATTTAGGAAGGAATTAGGTCCAGAGTGCATATAACGGCAATCCAATCCCCAAATGCTTTAAACAATATTAGATTACTTTATTTGTAACAAGTAATATTTTATCAAATTTGTGTTTTTGTCTTGCAAAGCTAAGGTTAGATTTTTTTAAGTAATTTAAATATTGAAGGCTATATTGGCCTAAGGTTTGCAATTCACGCCTGAACTACTGTAAAACCTCAATTAATTAGTCATTACTTTTTACAGTTCCTCATTCAAATAACATAGAAGATTGTAAATGAAAAATTGTCCAAATGGTAAAACAGACAATAAAACTGCTTCATATGCTGTTATACATGTATTGTAGCACATAAAGTTATTTAGTTTGATTGTGTATTGACATAAATTGTAATAAATTATGCACATCATTTTTTTAATGTGTAAGAGACATACCTACTAGACAAAAATGAATTGACATGACAAAAATCTAAAGCTCCACTAGTAGATGGTACAATAGAATTATTGGACATTTAGTTAATTACTTATTTTACCTTATCAATAAGTGTTGGGCATTTTCTCAGGTGCTGCCATTTTTGATGACATATATGCTGATTTACTTCTGATCCACACATGAACTATTGCAGCATATTTTTGTATTTAAACTAAGGAAAATCAATTTAAATAATTGATTTTCTTATACTAAAGGAGTCATTATAAAAGTAGTTTTCATTAATAGTGGCAATAAATTAATTTCAGAGAATCATTAAAATGATAAAAGCTACTCACACTAAATTTTTGCATGGAAGTAATCATTATTGTCATTCTGACCTAATATGAGTATTACACTGAATTTTATAATATGCCAAAGCAGTATTCTAAGAAGGATTGGGTGGTATATAGTCTACTGCAGTAGTTCCCAACTTTTTGATATTGTTACCCCTATGAGTAAAACTGATTTTACCCCACCTTCAAAATGTTATCAAAATAAAGGAATGCCAGCAAATACAGACATCTTAACAAATCCTAAATTGCACTGCAATTTATGCCTACCTATTTTAATGTAAATGGACTATTGAACTGTCCTCTTGCAAAAGGGCATATTGATGAACAAGTGCTAAAACCAGCACATATTTGCTTCATGCAGTGCTCCATAACTGTCTCTATTTTCCTGTATTTATTTATTTCATGCTCCTAGTAATTACTATTAGTAGTTATTATTATTTTACGGGGGTATAAAATAATCAAATTAGTAATGACCCCCAGGTAAGGAACCCAGTATCTATTGCGTTTACAATCTAACTTTATGTTTTATTCAATAGGCACTTTAACTTTAATAGCTTATTGGTAACTTGGGACTATTATATTAGAGGGTAACAAAAATTGTAAATTGTTGTGAAGAAAAATAACTTCCAAAAATGTCCCTTAGTTGCAAAATAAATAGAAATATGCAAAATAAATAGTAGGCCTTACAGTGCAGCATTAATGGCGTATGGTCAATTGGATATAGTCTATTAGCAGCACTAATGAAGTGGTCATACTCAAATAGGGACTGTTCACACCCACAGGTTGTATTCCTAGGGTGTGTTGAATAATGGAGTGGCTATTTGGTCACCGGATGACGCCAGAGGAGATGCTGCGCAAGAATCAGCGCGCACTCAACAAAGCCATGCGCGACCTAGACCGCGAGCGTCTCAAGATGGAACAACAAGAGAAGAAGGTCATTGCTGACATTAAGAAGCTTGCAAAGGATGGACAAATGGTACAATATTGCTTATTTATTGTTTATTAGCTGTGCCCGCGACTTCGTTCCGTGGAAAAGAAGATAAGATTAACACCAGACATTTTTCAAAGACTAGTGGTGAATAAATTCCCAGACACATATATTTTATTCCTAATTGGGGTTTCTAACTTGAAAATTGTATTAAGCCCCATACATTCACCCCCCTTTTGAAATGAGTTAGGATGAATTTTCAAAAAAATCCAAAACACTTATTTATTAATTTGTAGTAAACAACTAAAATCCAAATTTTTAAGTCACTAAATTCAATGGTGTAGAATTGAAACTTCTACACCGAGATATTGTGATAAGTCAATACATCTGTGGTTATCTTCTATGTATATGGAGATTAATCATTTTGAATGTATGTCTGTATGTAAATAAGATTTTCTTATTGGTTTGTAAACTACTTAAATACATGACGATTTTAATTAAACTATTGTAACTAAATCTTAAGATGTATACAACGAAAATCTTAGAAACTCACATAAAAAGGTTCTGGCGAAACATTAACATTGCTTCAAAAATAAACTAAAAAATCTGTTACAGATACTATGTATTAATGTGAAGAATTCTTATTAAATATAGAAAATTGAAATAATGAAAGTATTAGCATGTCAGGCTCGCTTGATATATGTACATATAAGTATGTAGTGTGTGTGTTTGCAGGACGCGGTAAAGGTGATGGCGAAGGACCTGGTGCGTACGCGGCGGTACGTGCGCAAGTTCATGATCATGAAGGCTAACATCCAGGCCGTCGCGCTCAAGATACAGACGCTAAAGTCGCAGAGCAGCATGGCGCAGGCTATGCGCGGAGTCACGCGAGCGATGGCCACCATGAACCGCCAGCTGAACGTGCCGCAGATACAGAAGATATTGCAGGTCATATATTGTTAATAAGTAATACAAATTCAAAAATGACAATTGCAAATACATTGTTAAAAAATCTTAATATGTCTTTTTATAGGGCTTACAGGTTACACATTGTCATTCATTCTTATGACCCTATTACCGAGGTCCACCTTTACTGTCTAAATTAAAAACAAAACGCTTTTAAAATTTACAGGAATTCGAAAAGCAATCAGAGATTATGGATATGAAAGAAGAGATGATGAACGACTCCATCGACGAGGCGATGGAAGCGGACGACGACGAGGAAGAGAGGTAGGGAGTTGACTGCTTTGTAACCATTTGAATAAAATAAAAGCCTGCTACAATATATTTTAAAAACATGGATAGGTTTTGAGAATATTTTGTATAACTTATGATGACACAGAGTCAATAATCTTGATGTATGTATGTTTCTGCAGCGACGCGGTGGTATCACAGATCCTGGACGAGCTGGGCCTGCAGCTGAATGATCAGCTTTCCGGCCTGCCACAGGCCACCGGTTCACTTTCGGTCACTGGTATATACATTTCGACATTATTTTTCTATCTTGCGCAAACTGTTCTAATGTATACATGACTATTAAATATAATAAGTTCTAATAACACAACTTATTTATGTTATATTAGTTTCTTAATACAATTATTTAAAATTAAGGTTAAAAAAAAAATTAAAAGGCAATCACTTTACATTAAGTTTTTTGACAAACAATTAGAAATCGAATCTATTGTCTGTAGACTACGATATTAATTTGTACACAGCAAAGACCCCAGCAGCAGCGGTGGCGGCGGGCGGTGGTGGCGGGGCGGGTGC
>DWPP01000315.1:0-12061 GCA_018251735.1 Eantis mithridates tamenund
AGGTAACATTTGTTAAACTTACGTGGCGAAGGATTTATTATCTATGTTCAGTCTACGTTTGGTGATATTTGTGTATTATCTATGATAGTGACATTGACAATTTGACATGTCACTAGCTATCAAAATTACCATTTATTCTGGTTTCTGTCCTCGAATCAAATTTATTTATTTTCTCTAGCGATTTTCCCACGTAAACGAAATCCCATTGTAAATTTCCCATTAATTGAAAAAAGTGTTGAAAATTTTTTAATTCATTATAACTTCTTTCCAGTTTTTACTTTACATTATACTAATAGTCTTCTACTGCTTTGTACAGCTCTGAAATATCAGTTTTTTTCTTAATTAAGTTAAAAGTAGTGAACAGATTCATTGTAAATATTCTCTTAGCGTAGCCAAGGCAAAAGACAAGGAAAGTTTAGATTATTTAAAATGTGGGAAGATTCATTATTGATAGTATTCATATCAGTATGTACAGCTTTGTTGGGAGAAGGTACTTAAAACATTTTTTTTTGTCTAATATTAAGTTGAGAACATACTAACATTTTTTTTTATTTAGGTCTTACCTGGGTGTTAGTTTATAGAACAGAAAAATACCAAAAGTTAAAGGTGGAAGTGGAGCGCCAAAGTAAGAAGTGTAAGTACATATTTACTATTTATTTATTGTACTAACTAATCGAAGCAAAAATTTGGCAGCAAAGCAACAATGGTCTAATATTTGACCTCGTTTTTAGTGGAAAATTTGAAGGAGGCTCATGGGGACTCATTGGATAAGCAGTACAAGAAAAAAATTGAACGTGAAGAGGAACGACTTAAGAACAATAACCGTGATCTATCTTTTGTAAAAATGAAATCAATGTTTGCTATTGGTTTTGCATTTACAGCATTACTGAGCATGTTCAATAGCATGTGAGTACAATATAATGAAGTGAAGCAATTTAGCTCCATGGTTCCTCAATATACTGATATTGTGGAGTCTTAGACTCAACAAATGTCTTATAAATACATCTAGACATGAATAAGAAATTTAAATACCACCCCTTAAATTGTATTACACCCTTCAAACTAGTCCAATATCATATATTGTAAAATAAAAATACATAGTAGATATACAGAAACATATTTAAGTTTTTTTTTTATTTTGGGGTATAACTTTAAACTTAAAGACTGTTTATAGAAGTAAGATTTTTTTCTTCTTAAATTTTAATAATTATTTCAGCTTATTTTCATAGTTTAAATAATATTCGTACTTGTTGAATATTTATTCATGTATAATGTTTGTACTGTTTGCAGATTTGATGGAAGGGTGGTTGCCAAGTTACCATTCCACCCAGTGAGCTTTTTGCAAAATTTTAGTCATAGGAATCTGCCTGGTGATGATTACACTGACTGCTCATTTATATTTCTGTACATACTTTGTACAATGAGCATAAGGTAAATATTTTTACTTCAAAATAAATAGAAAAGAAATTTTGGGTTTCTGCTTTATTGTTTTTGTCCTGTGACTGAATCCCCAATCTCTATAAGCAAACATGTAATTTTAAAGCAATTATGTGTAAAATAAAGATTACAAGAAGAATGATGCAGATAACATAAATCTTTATAGACAGATAAAAAAAATATGTTCTTTATATATTTTTGTATGAAGATTGATCAACCATTGCAAGTTATTTATAATCTGTTTTACTTGCAGGCAAAACATCCAGAAGTTGTTAGGATTTGCTCCATCACGTGCAGCATCCAAACAAGGTGGAACATTGTTTACCCCTCCAGCTGCACAGTTTAAATAATTTTAATCTCTAGTTGCATTCTCTTCTTTTCATATAAACTTTGATATGAAGCCTCTGTTATGAAGAAACCTTTTTTATTATTATTTTAGACTGACTCTTATTTATTATCACAATGTTTGAACAAGGAGTTTGTTTGGTGTGCACAACTAAGTTGTAAGTTGTTGTACCAATAAAGAAATATTAGAACTATATTTAAAATAAGATATTGAAAATGTATTGGCTGTAGTAATATAGTAAAATAAATTGATTTGATTCCTTTATAACTGTTGTATGTACTTATCACCATCTATACTATAAAAATGGTAATGGTAAACTGCTGAACTGCTGTAGAGTAGGAAAGGTTCTCAAACAGTTATGTCTGCAGGAGCACTTCTTTCTTTGACAATGTGTTAATAGCAGAGAACCTGAAAAAGCTCTAAACGATTTTGAATGACATCACTCCACATTAAAACCAATGTACTAATCATAATATTATGACTGATTTGGTATAATTTACTCTTGTGGTGATATTGTCAGTGACCAATAACAGTAGAAGTATTTAAGAACTGTAGCATTGAAGGTTTGCTTAATGCACCTTAATAAAAATTTAAAACAATATAAATTTCAATATCATATATTTCTACTTAAAGCAATTATGTTTAGTAAACATTGAACTCTATTAAAGGGTAATCAGTTAATAATCGGTCAAATCCAAATCTAGTTAAATCTATACTGGTAAAATGTCCATCAATGATCAATTCTGTAACAGCTCGTCCAATGCCTGGTGCATGTTGGCAGCCTAGAAAGTAGGAAGTAAAAAAAAAAATTAAAAAAACAAAACCAAAACTATTAGTTACTAAACTAAAAGTATTTTTTTTGTTCATTGAGGATTTTGTCTGTAAATTATTTTTTTGGATATTGTTTGTGGCATTTATTAACTCACAGATGTTTGCATAGATTCAAATTAAAAGAGTAGTTTGAAAATTTTTATATATTATATTTACCTTGCTGACCAAAACCAGTAGCAAAAATAAGGGAACCATGATATGCATGTGGGCCAAGAATACCTGTGTCATCATAGGTGTTGTAGTCATATATCTCAGTATTAAGCTTATTTATCTGAAAATATTTAATAATCATTTTATTCATTACTATTTTTACTATTTATTTATTATTATCCTTTCCTGATTTATTTCTTTTTGATTTGTTCTTACTTATTTAATAAAATAAACTTACTGCTGCATTTTTAAACCCAGGGAATCTATTTATTATTGACGGTTGGATTAAATTTTTAAATTCATCCTTTTTAAGGTTTTTATTATCAACTTCTAATGTGGGAATTTGGCCACAAAGCAAGTTGTTTTCTAATCGGTTTCTACTCAACCACAGTCCAGTTGTATCCATCATAAAAGGAGTATTTAACCCTACAGGTAATTCTTTAGAATTATTTTCGATTGAATATATATTGTATTCTCTGGAATTAATAAACATTTTTTAAAGTTAATTTATCTAACATTTATAAAACAAATGTTAAAGGGTTCAATTTCTTAATACTACTTATTCTACTAATATTGAAAAAAAAATTGTAGTGTAAAATTAGTATTAGTGTCTAAAGACTGGTACAGATTTTACTTCTTCCTTATTTTACTTTTTTATTTGTTTATTTGTTTATTTTACCTTTTCTCTATTGGCAAAGGAATACTGAGTAGACCTTTGTCAACACCTATTTTTGCCAATTTAGCTACATTGCCAGATTGATCACCTGCTGCTAAGACACACAGAGCAAAATTTAATGTATGAATTTCATCATCTGGGGTTTTATATTTGACTGATCTTAATTTCTCAAACATTCCAGGCTCCAGTCCTTCCATCATAACGTCATGTTGCTTTTCTAGTTCAAAACCAACTACTTCTGCATTTACATAGGTGGCACCAAGTTCTTTAGATTTTTTTATCAATGCCTTTAGAAATTGTCCAGAATTAAATATTCCATCACCTTCTGTACTGATGCAACCTTAAAAAGAATAAAGAATTAAAAAAGGACAGGACTAAACAATGCTTATTGTAGAGTTACTGTGACTAGACTAGAAATGTACAAAAATTCATCAATGATCTATCTATATAATTACAACCAGAAGCTATATTATTTAACTGTTGAATTAAATCATTAAAAAAACAATAATATACCTAATTTAACATCAGAAGTGTCTATCCAAGGATATCTCTTACGAATTTCATCAGTGGTCAGTATATCATTTTTTGTACCATGTTCTCTTTGTAAAGCAACATTTTTCTCCAATTGCTCTGCATATTTTTCACTAGCCAGTATTAAACGACCATATGGATAATACTGTATATCTGTATCACTATTGAGGTGGTCATTAATATTCCTGAAAAAATCTGCACTGTATTGTGAAAGATAAATATTTTCTGGCAATGAATAATGTTGAGACAATGTTCCCAGTAATACATTATTCTGCATTTCATTATGCTGAAATTTCTGGAACAAGGAAAATATAAATGACATAAGTACCTGTCTTTTCTTTCATACATAGAAAATCCTTTGTATATTAAGATAAATATTCTCACATACAAAAAGAAAATAAAATATTCTGATGGTAACTTACATCACCATCTTTTTCTAAGACAGCAATTGATAGTCCTGGGCCAGCTCTGTGTTTCAACCAGTAAGCAATAGAAGAACCTATAAAGCCTCCACCAATAATAACAACATCTGCATGTTGTGGATAAATGATCCTCCGTTTTTGAAGAACACTATCAGAAATTACACTCCATGTTCTAGTGAACGGGTTTTGAGAGTTTGAATAGGTACGACGGACAAGTTTGCCAAGTCCTGTTTTCAATAATGACCTCTTGACGAACATTTTCTTTAATTATAAATTCATAAGTTTATAGTGATAACACTTTTATTAAAATGGATAATACTGATCTTTAATAAATTAATGTGGCTTTTATCTATGTGGCTTATGTGCTGTTGTAACAATTAACCGATTACTTAATTGTTAAATTTAAATACCTACTAAAACAAAAGCAGTAATTAGTAATTGCAAATCATTGAGTTTTTTGACTGCATAACCTTTATTAATAATGTTAAATTAAAATTGAATTTTAATTTGAGTGATAGGCACAACAGCACCAGTCCTTAGCCGGAGTATAGCAAGGAGTAGAATAAAGATGAGTTTAGTAAGTATGCAGCAGCCAATATACTGTTTCTTTTCTGCCTTAGCCCTCGCTCTTAGCGGTTCACTCAGTCACTGTCAACTGTCAATTGAAGTGACACCCACCACCAGCACAGAATACTAATTACTCTAAAGAGGAGAGAAGTCGTTGTAGTTATATCAAACTACTGTTTTAACAGTAGATTTGCTGTTTTCACATGGATGTCCGTGTTTTCTGTTTCATTCCTATTTTCTATTTTTTTTCAACTAGCATTCAGCGCCACCTATTACACTAATATGAAAATATTGTTTGATAACCACTAGGTACGTTATAAAACGCAATGCAAACATTAGATAGCAGTATTTTCTTTAGTCGGGATTCGAGGGAATTCCTTACCACTTGTTCCTTCCTTGTGTTTGACACTCACATTTTTATTATTTTATTAGAACAAAATATTTCAGACGCAAAAGACAATAAAAAAATAAAACATTGACTTCTCCAGTGAGTCAACATAATATAAACGTTGATGGAATGGTGCCAAATCTGATCAGAAGAAAGATAAAAAAAAGGAGAACTAGAGGGAGAATAGCTGAACTACTTATAGTGTAAGGAGTTTTACATCGAGGCTGCAAAACAAATGTTAAAAGGTATCCTTTTGACGACAAAGACAATTCTGGATCCTGAAATAAAATTCCCTTCCATTAAAGGTTTATACTATTCCTTTCTAAAAAAATTATTCAAATAATATAACGGAACCCGATAGAGAGTGGCGAATGTTAAGAAATATCGATTTTTCTTTCAACCAAAACAAAACTCCCGATATTATCAACATTTCGAAACATGTACAGGAATTAAGAAATGGGATTAAGAATTTGAGATTCAAACCCTACATTGTGTGAATTGGTAAGAGCTTTTGTGCCTACCAAATAGCAGCGCCGCCGTGGAAAGGTTATTTTCTGTTATAAATATTATGAAAACCGAATTATAGAACAGTATATCGACTAAACTATTAATAGAGTATAACACACTTAATCCGAAATAACCGATTACTATTCATTTGAAGCCACAGAAAGTAACATGAAGAAATTCATAAAAATATATATGATTTTAAAAATAATAATGAGTGCGAAACTGAAAAATAATTTTACTTCGATTTTTATTTTTGTTGTTGTGATTATAAATACATCAATGAATGTGGGTTCTAGTAACTGAGACGATTATTTTTTATTTAATTATTTGAGCAAAATTACGAAGTTTGCCTTTTTTCTTTACTTACTGCTTTCTCCTGTTTTTTTTAGGAGAGTTTTTTAGTTTTTTGAGGTTGGCAACACTGAGTCTTTGACAGAATATACCCATACCCTGTCGATTCTGTGGTATTTTTTTGTGATGCGCATGCTGTTGACGGCTAGTGAGTGAATTGGTGAGTCTGGTGATCAGAAAATGTGCGAATTTTGTATAAAACGTGCCAATGATGTTTTAAATATTAGTCAGTAAAATGGATTCAAAATATACAGCAATCGGTGCAACAAAGAACTTTAAAAAAGTGCATAATGTAAATGTCAAACGGAAGAAACTAAGCAAAAATGGTGCAGAATTATTCAAAACAAATGGACATGTGACACCAATCAACAAGTCGAAAAAGGCAAAATTAGACGTTTCAGAAGATGGTCAGGCAAATAGAAAGCTACTACCAGTTTATGCTGTAAGAGGCAGGTAATGTTTTCAGATATTACCACACAATTTATATCATAATCCTTCACTTTCCTTAAATCTATGGATATTCTTACTTCACTAACTTTAAAATATTTTAATGTCTTCTTCTTACAATTTCCATAAGTATGGCCGATTTAAGATTAAAAAATGCTGACCAATACAAAAATAAAATATTAATTTAGGTTAAAAAAAATGTTACTCGTATTTATTAATATTTTAAATAATCTATACACCTTTAAATTATTTCAGGTTAATAGAAGAAATCAGGAAACACAACACAATGATATTGATTGGTGAAACAGGTAGCGGCAAAACAACTCAAGTACCACAGTTAATACATGAACAGCGGTTGGAGGGATATGGTGCAATAGCTGTGACGCAGCCACGTAGAGTTGCTGCCATCACATTAGCTCTCAGAGTTGCTTCTGAAATGAATACTGACATTGGAAATATTGTTGGGTATGAATATTTCTTTTATTTTATTACTGTAAAATGATGTCTTGTCATTGAAAGATACAGAGAAAGAATTTTTTTTGCAAAAATTCACCTCAGATAGAAATTATAGGCTGTAATTTGTTGCAGTGATCACTTAACATCAGGTGGGCTGAAAAAACACTTAAAGATCAGTTTAGAATTTTATGGAAATAGTTTACATTTGAACTTACTAAACTTATGTATTCATTAAAATAAAATATCTTTTCAGATATTGTGTGAGATTTGAAGATGTCACCAGTCCAAGAACAAAAGTAAAATATTTAACAGATGGAATGTTGTTACGGGAGGCAGTAGCAGACCCATTATTTAAGAAGTATTCAGTTATAATATTAGATGAGGCTCATGAAAGAACTGTCAACACTGACATCCTCTTTGGAATTGTAAAACTTGCCCAAAAAGAAAGAAATACAAATAAACTTAACACTCTAAAGGTGTGTAATTTAAAAAAAATATGGTTTTGTTTTACTATTTTTCAGTGAATTTTTACTCACAAAATAATTTTTACAGTATAGTGTCAATACTGTGAATTAAAGTGACATTAACTCTATTTGATTAATCAAAGGATAGATAACATAACACACAATTCATACAGATCTGTATATATTGGTTAATTAAATCCGCCACACATTCAATAAATTAACAACAGGTTACTTGTATGGGAACCTATGGATTCTACTTTTTTATTGGTTGCAGTACTGGCTATAGAACACACATTACGTAAAAAATCTCATTGTCTACCTTTTTTTATACTAACTGGATAGCAAACGAGCTTGTAAGGCTACCAATGTTAAATCCATTGACCAATATCTAAATGAAATAACTGTAACAACAGTGACATACTTATACCCCTGCATTAACATTCCCTGTGTTCCGGGTGGCATGGACAACACAAATAACACATCCAAAACACCCATGACCCAAGATCAAATATTTGCCTGTTGAACCTGGGACCCCTCACCTTGCAGGCAGGGTCACTACCATCTAGGCTCCAGGGTCATTGAATCCAACATATCCTCACGCCAGGTCCTTTACAGGGTAGGCAGAGAGCACGGAGTGCCAAATATCTCTATCTTTACAGACCTGCCGTGCTTCTTCCACATTCATTACTCTCTGCATACATGCAAGCCGGTTTCAGAGACTCTTAACTTGCCCATCTGTCAGAACTCTATCTATTTGATCAAGACAGGAGAGTCTTGGCCTCCCTTGGCACCTTTATCCGTCGACATTCGCATTGTATATCTGTTTTGTCATTCTTTCATCAGCCATTCACTCCACATGTCTGAACCAAATGAGCATTTTGCCTTTATCATTTTCACACCAATACTCTCTTTAATACCAAGAGCCTTCCTCACGTCGGAATTACGAACACGGTTGGCGAGAGTCACGCCTATGCGACGCAACAACCTCATCTCGACCGCATTTAATCTACTTTCATCCTCTTTCTTACATACCCAGCTCTCGCTTCCATAAAGTAGTATTGGAGTAAGCACTTAGTTGAGCCTGCTGGCTCAAGAGTTGGCTACTCAACATTATTGAATCCCTGTCTTATATTTCATGTAGATGCATTGCCATTCACAAGGTCTGTACTACCTATTTCTATTGACACCATCCTCTGTAATAGACAGATAGAGCAGGTGTATAAATAGGGATAGAGCATTCTGTTATTCATAGATATATTAATTTATTTTAGGTTATTATAATGTCGGCAACAATGGATGTTGACACATTTAGTACATACTATGACAATTGTCCAGTAATATACTTAGAGGGCAGAACTTACCCTGTTACAGTATATCACTCCAAAGTGAAACAGGATGACTACCAATATGCAGCTGTTTGTACTATCTTTCAACTTCATACAACTACACCAGCTAAGTAAGTTTTTTAATATAATGTATAAATATATAGCTTGTGATTAGTACTGTTATATTGTAATAGATGATTTTAAACCAAATTAAAAAAATAATTTTATTATTTTTTATTAAACAAAGTAGTTATTAAACTACAAAGTTCACTATGGATATTTATGAACAATCCTAAATTAAACAAGTTTCATTTGAAGTCCTCCATAAATGAATTAAGATTG
Source organism: Eantis mithridates tamenund (assembly GCA_018251735.1). Classification (NCBI taxonomy): domain Eukaryota; kingdom Metazoa; phylum Arthropoda; class Insecta; order Lepidoptera; family Hesperiidae; genus Eantis; species Eantis mithridates. The sequence continues at coordinate 9,241 of DWPP01000315.1, forward strand.
TGTAGGGCTAAATTAGAATTGTTACTAAAAAGAGATCTAACAGAACATTAAGTTTATAACACATTGTATTTTTTTAATTCTTATTTCCTTGTTTCTTTCAGTCAAGACTTTCTAGTTTTCTTAACAGGACAAGAGGAAATTGAAACAGTCATGAGCAATATCAGACAAATAGCAAAGGTTTGTACATTTAAATAAATAATACAGTGTGATATAAAATATACATGGAAAATTATAAGTTATTAGTCATAACATTGTAATAAATTATATTATTAATATCCCAAGGGGGATTTCTTAAATTTATATCTGAAATTGTACTTCTAGTTACTGTATATATTTGTATATGATAGATTTATAACAACAGGAGTGTGCAGGCCCACCCATTAGGGTCTGTCCGTTGTATGCTGGCCTTCCTCCAGCAAAGCAACTTCAAGTATGGGCAAAAACTCCACCTGGAACAAGGAAAATAGTACTGGCGACAAACATTGCTGAGGCATCAGTTACTATCCCACAGATAAAGTGTGTCATTGATACAGGAGTTGTAAAAGAAAGGTAAAACTATCAATATTAAAAACTTTAATTTTGGATTTAATAATTAACATTTAATTTGTCAATGAGATTATGCCTTCATTAGAAAATGAATAAAAATAGGCTCTAATTTTATGATTTTATTTATAATAGTAGAATCAAAAGGTTCCAAACATAATAAGTTTATTGCCTACCTCATGAGTTCAGCTATCATACTTGAAAATAATTCTTCAAATACAATTGCTAATTCCAGAGATGCATGTTCAAACACAGAATCTTTATTTTTATAAAATAAATATAGATAAAGAATTAGCACGCCGGTTTTATTAGCGTGCATGTATGAAGAGGGTGATGAATGTTGAAGAAGCCCGGCAGGTCTGTAAGGATAGAGATACATATTTGGCACTGCGTGCTCTCTGCCTACTTCGAAAGGGACTTGGCGTAAAGATATGTGTGAATTAGAAAGTTTACCTGTATTGTTAGGACGTGGTGTACGACAACGGGCGCAGAACGTCTCTCGGTGGTGGCGTGCTCGCAGGCGGCGGGCTGGCAACGCGCAGGCCGCGCGGGCCGCACTCAGCCCGGACACGCCTACCGACTGTACACCGCGCCCGACTTCGCCGCGAGGGCGGCGCACCACACGCCTGAGATACTGCGGTGAGAATTACTTTTGTAATGCCGTTGTTGATACTGACATACACACCCGCAGGATTATTTTTCATTGCCTTAAATTGAGGGAACGTACGTATAATACGTGACCGGTTTTTAAAACTTTCTTTAACCACCCATAGTATTTACTAAGATAATAGAACGGAAAGCATTTTTTTATTTCAGGTGTCCTCTTGCGGCGACCCTTTTGATGTTAATAGCGTCAGGCATGGATCCTATTAATTTTCCGTTTATTGATCCACCACCTAAGGATTCCATACAAGCTTCATTGACTTTGCTTAAAGAATTGGGTAAGTATATTGACTATTATTTTATACTTGTCTACATAGATCACACTGGATTTAGGGTTTAATACATTTTGTAATCATAATGTTGTGAATGGTTTACAAGCAGCCTAATATTAAGATTACCATGTGTAAATACCACCGGCAAAGGCTGGATAAGGATTACAGAAGACAGGGTTATTTGGCATTAACTTGGGGAGGCCTGCTTGTATCCAGCAGTAGACTGCAAATGACTTATCTAATGAAGATGATGATAATGGGATGAAAATATACATTTTCAAACAATAATTATGATATGAAAATGTATATATTTATACATGTTATAAGAAGCTATAAAGATTTTAATTTTATTCATTTTCATTTAATTTGTATCAAAAGTTAGTGATAATTAAGTTCTTTTTCAATAAATCTTTTTTCATTAATTTAATAGTATAAATATTTTTATTTTCAGGTGCCATAGGCCAAGAGACAAATCCTATATTGACAGTCCTTGGAAAGAAGATGACTGCTTTTCCAATTGATCCCAAATATTCTAAGGTGCTACTGAATGCTCCAGAGTATAATTGCTTAGATGAGGTAATTGATTTTATTTTGTCTTGATGTGTGCTTGAACATTATTTTTTAGATGTTTGGAATCGAAAATGAAATGCAGTCTAGGATACCATGTATGTATGTATATTGTCTAATCTGCACTTGCAATTTCAAATGTTGCAAACCTTTAAGACCCATGCTCTACAGTTGAAAACAATGATAACACTAAGTAAATGCCGTGAAGTATATATATTTACTCATTTAATTGTTGAAAAAAAAAATTATACCATCAATGTGGAAGAAGCACAGCAGTTCTGTAAGGATAGATATATTTGGCATTCCATGCTCTCTGCCTACTGTAATGGGACCTGGCGTGAGGATGTATTTTTTTTATCTCAAAGTAATTGATCAAAATAACAAAATTAGTAAGCTTACATGCTTCCCCTTGAACATAAAATTAATGGAACAACATTTAACATTCAATAACCATTTTCAGGCTCTCAGTCTGGTTGCAATATTGTCCAGTGAAAATATATTTTACACACCTTTACATAAAAGAGATGAAGCTTACAAGGTGAAACAGAAATTTGTATCACCATTTGGGGACCACATTACGTTATTAAATGTATTTAAAGCATTTTGTAAAGCCACAATGAAGAAGGTTTGTAATATTTATTTAAAATAGTTTTTTTTTTAAACCAAAGTGTTGGTTCTACCTTTAAGTTTAAATACTGTGTAATTGCTTAGTCTAATTTTAAAATAGATATGTATTTTGCAGCAATGGTGTAAAGAAAATTATCTCAATCACAAGA
>DWPP01000316.1:0-12058 GCA_018251735.1 Eantis mithridates tamenund
TAAACGAGATACAACAAAACCACACGTTTTGAACTGGGTGCAGAGAAGAAAAATTAGGAAACCAACTGATGTTCTTTTAAAGAAATCATGTCCTACTTAATAATATCTATGTTCATTTTTGTTAATTCTGTATATGTAAGAACATTAACTTTTCTTGTTACAGAAGAAACAAGAAAAAACTACAGTAAAAGTTTTGCGAACAATCTCAGCTTCCAGAACTACTTAAGTACGTGTGTTCCGTACTGCTCCACCTGTATTTCAACTGTTTCAACTTTCAACGAACTTTTTTTATTACATCTTCATCAACAACAACCCACTCAAGTCCTGCTGTTGGGCAATTCACAGTCTCTTCTCAGAGATGAGAAGGATTTAGGCAAAGAAAAAACATGAATTCAAGCAATATTCATTTGCCACATTGAAAGTAAAAGCATAGTTCACCACGCTATCCAAGTATTGGTAAAGTTGAAAATTCGATGGAACTTTAAGGTTTTCTGGTTTGCTTACAATGTTCTACTTCTTCACTATAAACCACGTGATAAAATTATTACAATTCGCTTTTCGAAAATTTGAAGTGCAAGCTGTTTTGAACGCGCACCTAAAGAGTGAATCCAGTGTGAAACCAAGTATTCATTATTTTATTGATTTAATCCATTCATCACAACCCTTGTATAAATTGCTGGAAATTTAGTAAGATCTTAACAGTCCTTACAGAACTTTGATTACAGTGCAGCACTGAAACATTGAAACAATAGACCATTGTGTTAACTTCTTGTGGAAACTGCTAAGTAGCTTAGGGCATAAGTTCTAAGTTATACAATTCAAACATTCCACTTATAAACTAAGTACGCGCCTCAGATTTATATTCCTTTACAAAACTGAAAATTTAATATACCCTTGTTGTTACAGAGAAAACTCAGTATTAGTACACCGTTATGATACTGCGTCTTCCATTTTTTCTCTTAGCGTCCGAATTTCCGCCTGGTATGATAAAGCGAAGGTATGATAATTTCTGAACGGTTCAAACGCAATTCATCAAGAGTAGCAACGCATCGGTGATCAATTTAATAAGGACGACTGATACATTTTGGATTATTTGGAGTTAGACCATCGTCATGAATTATCATCTATCTTCTATCTTAATATGTATAAGAGACCATCTGTGTATTGACTCAACGGGATATCTCTGAAACCATAAGACCTAGAAACATGAAATTTTGTAGGAATATTCCTTACGGCGAGTAGAGCTTAGAACTGATTTTACGAAATTCTACCCTAGACTACCGGTTTAGACTACCGCGCGAACGAAGTCTAGAAGAAGAGAACGTGGTCTTTTTCAAAGATGAAAAAGAATGAGACCAGAATATTTTTGCTTACTAAAGCCAATATGGGATGCCCCTAATGTTCAAAGAATAAGGCAACAACTTCAAATAAATGGAGGTGCTGATGTTGAAGGATCAGTGTTCAGTGCTGATTGTGTCAATCGAAGTGAGAATTCAACAGCAAACCAACCAAGTTATCAACGCTAAGTCTGGTATCGGATTAACCACCAACTAAACGATAATATATTTAAAAAAATGAAATATATTTAAAAAAATGAAGCTTCGTTTCTTAAATTATTCATTTTTCTTAAACTTCGGGACCAGAATAAAGTCAAATTACTTTTGAAAACATTATTTTAGCTCCTTGAAATTATATTATTAATTATAGCTTCTTTAATAATCAACATTCTTAGAAATCGTGCCTTATAAATATTCCGTTCACGTGTTTGTATTAATTAACTAATTCCTTTGAGACCAGTATTTTCGTATTTATACCTTACTGAAGAGGTTCTAGAGGTCCGTATCTAATAAATGACGTCCTTCACAGTTTATCGAATGACGTCAAGGCGCCAGAAATACATTTTTCCTAATATTCATTAGGCGAACGTTACAAAATTCTCGCTAGGTTTTATTAGATTTTCTGCTTTCTCGCTCCGAGGTAATGATATAAAACAGCGAGACGTATCCACGATTAAAAATAATAAACGGGAATAGAAACTAAATTATGTTCTAATTATATTACTTTATTAATTTCAAAACGCCGCATAAACGAAAAACAACAAGTGCAAGATTTGCAGTTAGAAATCGAGTTATATTGTTATACGACATGTAATATATGTCATATAGAAACTGGTCAAAATTGGATATAAAGAATCTCGAATACAAAGAATCGAATTGGATTTAAGGCTCCGTGCAGAAACGAAATTGTTGTAAGTAGGTACTATTCTTTTTTACAATTTATTTTGACCAAACTTACACTCATTAATCCATACAATGTCCTACAAGTAAGGAAATTATCTTCGAGGAAAAATACACAATATACATTTTTTTATAATATAATTGTAATCATTAAATAAATTTACTCAGCGTTTCCTCACACACATAAGAATATAGAATATCGTTCCCTCTAGGATCGTTGAACAAAGACGTAAGATCTAGTCGGAATCCTGAAGATATGACAATAAACCTAACATAAGACCGAAGGGGATATATCTTACTGGAAATAATCCCTTTACGGTTAAACCGTACAATAGATGAACGGTTCACCGCCCCGACTCTCAACCCGCAACAAATATATCACGTCGTTCTAAGTTAGAGGTCGCTGGGCACCATACATTTGGTGCTTTTTCTTAACTAGTCGTGTAGGAGAGAGAGAGACAGAGAATAAGATTAATCTTGTGTCATACAATTTTATCTCACATTACAAAAGTGTTGGATTCATGAGAAAATTTTCTTTTGCTTTAGTTATAAATTAATAAAATATTAATAATATTAATAGAGAAAATATTTAAGAAATGGAAATATCTAGTGGTAGATGATTTTTTGATGAGGATAATAATAGTGCGATAAGTAAATCACATTATATGTTAAGATAATTGCCAAAAAGCAAAGTCAAGCAAATTTCAACGATTTGTTTCATACTCGTAGATATAAAAATGATGAACAACAAAATTGATAGAGACTTGTCATAGTAGAATAAATTGCCATAACAAAAAAAACCGCCATTGATACTTCATAGTAAAATGCTAGACTTTTACATACAAACAAAACATTTTACCACATACATTTACAAACTACAGAAACAAGAAGTGAAGTCAATTAACAAAAACCAAGAGCTAAGTGCTGCTCTCAGACACGGACTTGTTAAAAGAGAAAAGGCTGCTATTTCCACTTTAAAATTTGCATTTCCGCGTGTAAAAATGTATACCGTAACTACCAAGCTTCAGACGATAAAGAATAAAACAGTCTGCAGAAAATTGCACCCTGTAGAGTAACGAGTATTTACTTTTACTGCCACTATAAAAGGTTAAACGAATAACATAAAACAAAGAAAATAAAGTGAGATGTGTGAACATGTTACTTAAGAGAAAAGTACTCAACAGGAATGGTTAACTGGCTTTCTAACCACCAGTTCATCACAAAAAGAAAAATATCCTGGAATCTTAAGTAACCACATTTCAATGAGCCGGGAAGCCATAGTAAATATACGCAGTCCAGGGAGCGACTTAGCATGGGCAATAAATCTAAAAGCGATGAAAAAGGAAACGCAAAAAATGTAACTAGAACAAAGGCACTTTTTATTCAAAAACTATTATTTCTTTTTGATTAAATTGTGTTCAAAGAAAATGAAATCCACGATAATTTGTGTTAAACTCAATATTGATATGACACCCGGTGTCGTTTTTTAATGAGAAACTCATGTGCTTATGATTAATAGATTCTACTACAAGTAGCTCCCTACTAAAGTTTCGGTAAAGGATGTCTTAATGAGAGTACAATTTTCATATTTTAAATATCTTTTTTTTTCCTGCATGTGACAACTTTGAAATTTGACAGCTGTCATCTATGTTCGTTCCGATTGGAGCGCTTTTCGAAAAAACAATGCGTTATAGTTGTAAAAACTTATTACAAAAACTGGAAAATTTACGCTGAAACGGCTCGCAAACCTCGCCAAATTTTCAGTCGACAAAGTGCACCTAATGTGTCAACCATTCGAAGAGTGGTTTATATCAGGTACATACCATACAGCCATCTTATTCAGCGTCAAACCAGCAGCAACCGTCACGGCAGTTAAATAGCTAAAACGGTTCCGGTGAAGATAAAGCTTTTATAAAGGATATTAAACGTCTATATGAATTTATAACATGACCTAACATACATAGTTTCTCTTTGCGGTCGTTACATTTTACGACGAGCGGTAAATGCATAAAACTTCGATGAAACTATAACGACGGCGAGGGCAGGATTTTATCGTAAAACACGTCGCCTGAAAGAAAACTTAAGTATGTTTTATTTTTCCTTCTATTTTCTTTTTCAATATTGTTAAAGTCACTACGCTTCTTACATTTCAGGTCATAACGCTGCCTTAAATCTCATTAAAAACATTAAGTTTAAGGAGTGTCCTTTCATTACCGACTAAATGAAGACCTTACATAAAATGTTGATTTATTTAGAATTAACCATTTAGGGTACCTTTTACTGAGGTTTTTTTAAAATCTACCTACATTTTTTATAATAATGAAGCAGCAAATGTGTCACCTGTAGGCCGCCTGATATTAAGTGATCACTGCAACCCATGGACACGAAATCAATACCTCCTGAACTGAAATATAAGTAGTTTGCTTGCTTAATGACCGGATATGTGGGCAGTGGTAGTTCCCTTCCCCTACTATACTGCTAAATCTTAAGCTACGTGACTTCACAAAAATCTATCCGTTACGTCTTTTATTTGACGCAAGAAAAACACAAGTCCCAAAAAACGTTGATGATTGTACTATAAGGTGTAGTGTCCATTCACGAAGGATAGCAACTCTATAAATAATAAATAATGAGACCACCGAGAAAGATGTTAAAGTTAAAAATGAACGAAACGTGGACAACGTGGACTTTTATTCCCCAATGTGACACGAGGTTCTAAAAATACCACCCCTTTATGTAAATTGCACACTGTATAATGGAACCAGCGGTCGTTTTCAACCTTTTTAGGGGTAGATAATAATGGCTCTTTTAGGTTTATAATTATAAATTATGGAAGACGAACAATAAAAATGTTCTTTGCTAAATATATCAGCTTTTGGAAGTCCACGACTGGTTTTAGGTCATACTTAATCAAAATACAAGAGTTTATAATAAATACACATAGTTAAATATACATAGATGACTAAATTATTGATGTGGTTGATAAGTAATTAGAATAAAGAAATGCGAATATGTTATATACAGAAACTTTCCAATGCTATCAACAAATAGCAAATATGTATATTACAGCTAATTGAGCCCATTCATCTAAATATACATGCCTAATCGAGCTTATGAATGATCGAACGAGTTAGCAAACGTTCTATTTGCCAAATTCCGGATCCTTACTTATGAGTTAATTGTACTTATTTTTTAGTAACAGGATCATTTCGACGTCTAAAATTAAAAAAAATAAGTTTTTCGCTTCGCTTCAGCTTATTGCAGTCGACTACTGTATATACGCTCCTTCAGGTTTACGCTAAATATCCCGATTCCTATCAAGCCTCTTCCAGTTTTCGCCGGTGATAATCCAGGCTAACTTAAAATAAAATAATATCACAAAAGAAACTTACGAATGAATAGATAATGATTTTCATAAGGTTTGAAGTTCATATTTATATTTATAGACTATCATAGATCATGTACGAAAGGCAGAGAACGAGGGTCAACGCTACTCAATCAATCATGGGGATTATCCCTCGACGTGCAGAAACAAAGGCAATGTGTAGGACGATTTCTGCCGACACAGCGACACGACAATATTGATAGGACAGGGATATGTTATGCGAAATATCAGTCACTACTAACGAATTTATTTATTTCTTTAATTATAATATTATAATTATGTTTCTTTTTCATGTAGGTATGAAGACAGTAATGTAGAGGAATGAATGTAGAGGAAGCACTGCAGGTATGTAAGGATAGAGATATTTGGCACTGCGTGCTCTCTGCCTACCCCGTAAGGGACCTGGCGTCAGGATGTATGTATGTATAATTATGTTTCTTGTATGGGCCTCCTATAACCTACATTATTATCGGAAGACAGAAGCACTAGTGGCTAAACTAGTGCATATTGCGTATAATAAAATCGAAATATCTAACAATATCAATCTATCTATCTGCTCTCTGCCTACCCCGTAAGGGACCTGGCGTGAAGATGTGTGTGTGAAATATCTAACAAAAATGCAAGGACAAAATCTATACATATTATAAATCTGTAGAGTCCTTTATGTACATAATAAATATTTTAAAAAACGGCGTGTAAGGATAACTTACAGAGTCTATTGAGTATAAGATATAAAAATGAGGACAAAAAACTGCACGTAGAAAAAGTTTCCGTAAAGAAATCTCCTCATAAATAAAATATGCAGGAACTTGTGCTGCAATGCAATGCAGATTAACGTCGTAGATAAAATATTATTTGTTTGAAAAGGAGTTGTGAAAAAATGTAGGTAGAAATAAGCCAAGGAAATATTCCTTCCATTACAGAAATATCTGGAACGGAAATCTAATCAGACGTCCACTTAAAGTAATAACTCAAAAAAGCGATGCGACCGAGTTGCTCTCAAAGTCAAATCGAATTAATGGAAAAGTGTGGAACGATTTTACTTATTTTTTCTTACTCTAAGTTCTCAAAAGACGATTTTTTCAACTTAATACCAAGTTTTAATTGCTGTAATCCGTTCCGATTGTAACAGTCAGACTTTTGTTTGTGCGATACCATTTCTCATTCTAAAACATTGGAGATTTTTCGCAGCTTTTTATTCCTCAACTGCTTCTGAATTTACGAACTTCTGAAAAACTTTGTGAAAGTACTGGATTACTTTGTCGCGGCCTATTATTCACCAAACAATTCTCCCACATCCTGACTGCCAACCAACCGACCAACATTTTACCAAAGATTGTCCCAATAACGCAAAATATTTTTTTATTCGAATTCGAAAACGCTGCGTCCTGTTTGAACATATAACGTAACAATTTCTGTGAGATTTCTAGAAATTTCTGTCTAAGAAAAATGTAAAGTATTTTATGTTACTGTTTTATTTAAAACATTGTATATTTTTAGACTTTTATACATAAAAAGCAAAAAGCAGGCAAGCATATCGCCTGTGAACATGTGCACCAGAGGAAACATAAATTTCAGATTTATTTTTGCCCAGAGGAAGATTATCCGATACAAGTAAATACAAAGTAAGACGTACGTCAAACGTTTAAATTGGACCATGTAGGTTGGAATAGACAATTTCTACAATAAATTCTATTACATTTTAGCTTTCATTGACAAACTCTATTTCCTGTGTCAGCTCACAAATATAAATATGAGTAAGAGACGTGATTGCAGAACCACATTTATTACTTACATTTCTGTATGTAATATCTCGTTTAATCCTTCGTTTGTTTAACCTAAAAGCAACTTAATTTATTACTGAGAATCTATTCTAACCTAACTAATCCTCTTTTGACCGCAATCGGATTGCCCTCAGCAAGGTTTCTCTTGAATGGCCTAATGTCTTTGTAGATACAAATCTGTGATTTAAGCGTTGGCAGAAAACTTATTGGCAATATACTAATGTCTTTCGAAATTTGTCAAATTTGTTTTAGGTTTTGTATCATTTATATCAGTCTCAGGCTATAAAGACAAGGAAAAAATCTATATTCACTTGCAAGCCACAATTTTAATTTTTTTGCTATAACAATCTCATCTCTGAAGGGAAATTCGTATGTATTAGAACACTATAGATGGATGGATGGATGGTGATGATGTTATTACGTTGGCATAAAAATTTTAACACTTAAATTTTTCTGTACAGAATCAATAATTTATCTCCATTTCAGACGCTTCCAAATCCGTAGCATCATGAAAATAACAAAACAACAGATTTAAGCCTCGCTCCATAAAAAGTCTATGATTCCTTTCAAATTACTGCACCCCTCTACAAGCCGCGCAGTAACAATAAATATTCGTTATGTTATGGCGTTTATAATATCCCAGAACATTATTACGGCGAATATCATCTCCTTAACGGACTCCTCGGCTTTAATGGTGAATTTACTTTTCGTATTGCCAGACATTAGTTCTTATAATTTATTATAATAATTTTCTTGACCAAAAGTTCTCAAAATCTGTGAAATTACTTTTGTACCTGTATTTACTTTGACTTTAGATGAAATATCTTTAGAATTTAAATAATCCGAATTTGAGTTCTTTCATATATAAAAACAACTGTTACTTTAATTTAATAATTATTCCAATAATTTGGTTTGTGCTATAGAACATTTTAATTTGGGAAAGCAACAAAAAAACTCAAAGCCACAAAGGACAGTAAACCAACCTATCTACAATTAGATTCAATTGGAAGAAGTTTCCTCGGCTTTCTTATCGAATTCACGATTATGGTAACATCAATTTGAATTTCGTTCCGCCCTGTGCGAGAAATTTCCTGAACCTCTTATTAATGTCACCCACTTCGCTCCCTAAAGGGCTTTTTGTAAATTCAATCTGAATACAAAATCAGATTACGATTGGAAGATAAAGGAATTACTTACAATAGGTATTTAAACACAACTACAATACTATTCAGTATTCGCAACTAAAAATGATAGAATAGATAAAGAAAGCGGTAAATAATATCATTCCATGTACTAGTAAGATCAATTTAGTAAATAAACGCATAGTACTAAAATCAATTTGTACAAGTAAAAGTACAACAGTCGTGTTACCAAAGACTGTGGGATAAAGCAAATATACTTTGAAATTACTACCTCACACTCACCAAGTACAAAACAAACCACATGAATTAACAATATGAAAACATGTAATCAAATTTTCTGACATTTAAGTAAACGAGACCCAAATTAAACAGTGAGCAAATATGAAGAAACACAATTTCGCTCAAAATACAAAGTTAAACGAATATTTGCAAGGTGCCCGCTTTTGATCAAGTTTCCTACGTCTTCTTTAACAGCAATTAAAATTACGGTGTTAACGAGCAACTTTTAATGTTATTAATTTACTGATGGATTTTGAGTTTAACAAGCAATCAAATAAAGTTCATCCGTACATTAATTTGTTCACTGATATATAGCTGTATAATATATATGTAACTGTATTAGATAATGGGATTTAATAACCAAGAAAAGCATCTTATCACTAAACATATTTCAGTTTACTTTTAAGTAACCTTTCCTCCGTGGCCACAAAAAGGAAACAACGGCCTTGCCATTTTCTATATCTGAGAAAATCGACAAACTTAGGCATAGTCAATTTTTTGTACAAAAATAATGGCACATGTTAAGGTTCCAAGGGCTCTCCTGTGATCTCTAACCATTACGAAACCGTGTGCTAGATTCGTATTCAACTCTACTTAGCGATTGAAAATGACCGCATGAATTAGGCACTAAAACCACAAAACCCCCAAATGATGACACGCGCATCAGACCACTTAAACCTTAATGGGCTATGAAACGAGATGCGATCTCCTCGTAAACAGCTAGAAAATGACAATCGTAATGGGTTCACCATCGGTAGTATAGAGCCCAGTAGGTGGGCAGATGTTGGAAGTGATTCAGTAAACAGGAATGTAACTCTGGTGATGTAAAACTTGTTACTTTAGAAACAAATAATCCACATTTCAACATAGATTCAAGAGACGAAACGATGAGTTTACGCCCGTGTACAGACGTAGACTTCCATACATATTCCTATTGTGCCGTTGTGCCACGCGACTATTTCATAAATTCAATATCTGCCCCTGGACGTCGTCCAACTACTTTAGGCAGGGTTTGCATTGTTCATTGTGTACCTTACAGTGATATTAAAAAACTATTGTAACCACCACACCTAAGCTTAACTTAAGACCATAAGCATACACGTTCCTACCTGAGAATCCCCATCCCTTTAACCCTTTCTGAGTTAAATGACTACAAACATTGTAGTTATTTAACTCAGTAACTCTAGTTGTTAAAATGATCAGTTTTATCGAAGTTTCCTGTAAGAAGATGTTTATATTCTCAGATCACTATGTATAGTATTGCATTTTGATTATGAGTTATCTGATTATCTTCACAATGGCTTTTAATAATATTTTCTTTGCTTTTAAATGTCCCGATAAGTTTAATGTCCTGGATAAGACGAACTCGAACGAAGGAATGGTCGGGAAATTTTAAAAGCATTGGACAAAATCGATTCTATTCCCTTGGATAGCATCCAACAACTGCAATAAAACGTCAAGATCGCTTACAGTTCAAACCAACGTTTTAATAGGTTCTCCTGCTCACTGACATTAAAAACTCCATCAGAAGCTCGATAAAACATTTATTGCGGTTTCCAGGTATAGCAATTTTTAAATATTTTGTTACTATATGTTAAGCAGGGCATCTATTTTATCGTACCATTGTTTTCTTCTCATTAACACTCAGAGTATATTTGTAATAATTCTTTTCAAAATATTAAAGAATAATTTAAACCATATACATATATCGATAGTCAGTTTTCATCTACTTAGATACACCGCCCATCAAAATTTTGAAGTAAAAATAGGGGAAAAGTGGGCCAGGGAAGAGTAAATTCCCAACGCCAATCGAAAGGACCTCGCATATACCAATTAAATGTTCGACAAATCGGCATTGTTTAAACAATAACTTTCCACTGCGTATTCAAATATAAAAAAATATTTTAAAATGCGATCTTTAAATTTACGATAACGATAGTGAGATAAATTGTTAACGTCAACAAATTATCTAACTATCCAGTAATAAAATTAACCGTTTTCAATTCAACCTGTGTACTGTAGATAATAAAATAGCCATTTAAGCCCCGGTTAAATGTCTCTAGCACGTTTCAATGACTCGGCACATTCAGTTATACTTCCACTAATCCGTTTATAATGCCTTTGTTTAATGTTTCATCATTTTATTTTCAGCGTCACAGATATTACTCACTTTTTATTATTGTAATAATACCTTTTACGCATCACAGATTTAAAAGTAAAACACCTGAAAAGTGAACATACTTTTTTAAATTAATTCTCCTATAAGACGACCCATTTGGACTTGTGATTAAAATATGGGACGTTTAAATCCATAACTTAATCCATACAATACAAACACGCAACCGCGTTACTTATGTACGAACATTTCGTTCCAAACGTTATTTTCAAACCTGTCCACCATGATATATTTAGCAACGGTTCGTGACGAAAACCTCGGTTAAAAGGCACAGTGTAATTTAGATAGTCAAAATATTCCCTTTGACATGAAGCAAAGAGTTTATTTGGATAACGAATATAACCATTGCCTAAATTAACAAAGGAGGGCAAACGAACGAAATAAACCGTCTACATCCAGTTCATCTAAAGTGCCGCATCCCCGAAATAACTCTATACTGAAGCTCCCTAGCCACTCATCACGTAAAGGCCTCATTAACATACACATTCGCGTCCTCCGTACCCTCATATTGAACGATCTGGGGGCTTTTGAAGTGTAATTCAGTTGGACAAAGCATAGATATCTCTGAAGAGCAGTAAGATTAACCCGCGCTGAAATAGACCGATTTTAGGTCAGACGAAGTTGAAACTCTCGTGCTGTTTGTAAATGATTTATATTTTAAATTATCAATATGTATTTGCTCTCGGCTGCTGAGTAAAGATTTGTTTAAAAGGATTTAATATGGGGTCGACTGCAATTTATAAGCTATGTAGGGTAAACCAGAGTGCGATTGCCCAGTGACAGTGATTGCCCACTTTAAGGAAAATATTGTGAGGTGCTGTCTTTGAATCATTCTAGTTCAATTAGAATTTACCAGATGACTCTGTGATAAACGTATAGTAGATTTAAAATTGATACTTGGCAATACTTTATTAAAAAAAATAGTAAAGGCGGATTTTGTCAAGACGCGTGAACGTGTTACTCAAACAGGTAAACATTTTAGCAATTTTCTTAAGGAATTATTTGCTTAGAGGTTCAATTTCTTGCACTTTACTTGATATTTAACTATTGGTGTA
>DWPP01000317.1:0-12054 GCA_018251735.1 Eantis mithridates tamenund
CTACTGAATCGATTTTCATGCAACTTGCACCATTTTAAAGCTCAATTACTAGGCTTTAATTATGTAAAACATTATATAGAGGTATATTAAGGCATTTTTAAGTTATATCACTTTTTATGCGCACTTGAGGCTTGAGTCGATTTACTTGCACGCGACTGTAGATACATACATATGCAAGAAATGTTTTCTTCTTTACAAGAACGTATACATACACTATAAGTCAAAAGTACATTCATAAATGTATTACAAATTTTAAAAGTTGAATATTTTATATTACGAAAGATTCTATAAAATCAATGCTAATGTAAAAACAAATATATTTCCTCAGACGTTCCGTAATAATTTTTAAAAGCGGTGTCGCGTTAATCCACTTTTAGCCACACGTGTTTGCATTGTAACAACGTAGTGACATAAAAAAGTGTAAAGCAATTTCATTACATAATTAAATTGTGCGTATATTAACTTTCCGGCTAGTACAAACAGAACTTATTCTTACACATGAAATTAGGTATAAACAGCCATGTATAACTATACAGTATAACGTTGTACCAAGGATAAGTCTTGGCTATAATCTAAAAGCACATGTATTAGTGTCCATTTTATCGTAAAATGCTGCACGTGTACGCATTGTTAGATTTCGCACGTGCAAAAAAAGAAAACGAGATTTCTTTTGTAAATATGTATCTCACAATTATGTACTTCAACATAACTATACAGAACACGTAAAGTAAAATGCAGTTAATTACAATAGGTAGATAATGTTTGAAGCAAAGATCGTGTCAGATCGTACAATTCTACACATAATCGCCTATGTGGTAATACAAACTATGGCATATAGAATATAAAAGGAGTGGCCCACGAGGCGAGACCGGTTCGAGCGAACGAGATGCGTGGACTTTGGACGCGGCGCTCAAGGAAACGGCTGATCAACTGAATCTGTTATAGACGTATATAAATACAAACGTAATCATTCGCAGTGACGTATCTGGACATCGTACGGGTTCATTCCTTGATCATTCCTTCCAAAATAACTTTGCTTGGATTTTTGTATAGTACTAATTAGTTATTCACTCTGTTACTTTACAGAAGAAATAGGGAGATATATGATAAGATAGTCTTATTAAAGTACTATCAGCAGCCATTTTTATAGACTCCCCCTTGTTTATTTCCTTATAAAAACAAGTGATATTAATACTGATAAAAGTCTGCTACATACTTTTGATTTAGATCGTTTCTTGTTTAAAAGTTGTGACTGTTTTAACAAGTAGGTACAAGATAGTAACTAAACTTAAAGGTGAATAGCTAAATACTTAAAGCTGAGAACTAACAATTATCTTATAATTATTGGTTCTCAGCTCAATTTTTACAATCTTACGAACAGAAAATTCTGAATGAAGTAGTAAATTGGACATTTAGTTAAAAATGTTAAAATGTAAACAAACGTCATGTCATTCTTGGTGTCGCATTGTTGTGTGGATGTCATTCGTATCGTTCGTCACTATTTATAACGCAAGGTACTGTGCGAATAACTCACGCAAGTTGGCCTTAGGTCAATCGTCTTTGTATGTGTCTTTTAAATGTTAAGAAACAATAGCGTGTCTTTGGAAATAATATAATCGCATAAAATCATTATACAATCATAACAAATTTCAATGACGCAAAAACGATGTTATATTTTTTATTTTAGCTAGCAAAACAGCATGTGTTATTCATCCATGATGCGCATTATTACTAAAAACTTAAACTGACCGTTTTTTGTAAGTATATATTGCCCGTTAAGATCTCTTTAATCGTTCAAATAAAGTAAGATCTATTTGGAGAGCTATGGCAGTTTGTCATTAGGTGCAAGTTGGTGATGTACTCATGCACATGAATGTCGCAAATCTAAATTCCATCATATTAAAATTTGTATGTATTACTCAAAATCGTACGGAACCGTATGAAAAGTACCTACAACTTATAAAAAGACGCTGAAAACTTTACTATTTAATTTTTTAAATTGATTCTGCATGGTCTACATGAGCGGGCCAAATATGCGAAATAAATAACATTTTTCTTACTCTGACATTATAGTAAGCAGTTGCCTTTGTGTGCTAAATTAAACCCCCAACGAACATATTGGAGCAAAGGCACAGTGGACAGACAGATCGTGGTTATTTTTAGCCGAGTGATCTCAACGGGCGATCAACAGAGCTGGGGTCGATCTTTACAATTAATAAAATAAATGTTTATAGTATACAATTATTTACCATATTGATAATATCTCAATGATAAACGTTAACCATAACAATTAAGAACAGGCAATAGTTGTGTATTTCAACACCTATACGTTTCCAAATGCTATACGTTTCTAAATGCTTTCAATGATGCTCTTATGATTTCTTTAAAGCATAAAAACATATATTGAATAAAACATTAAATTCTATAATATATCAGTCTCAATGTTATTGGCCAACGCGGTGGACTGTGGAGTGAACCCTTCTCAAACTTTAGAGGGTATCCCAAGCACCAATGTAAAATAAAAATATGTATGAGGGAACAAAAAGAAACGAAGATTAATAATAGGAAAGGATTAGGTTTTTAGATAATAATGACGATGATGATAAATATTGAGCCAAGCGGTATCACAAAAAACAGAGTAACAATGACTTAATTACTGGAATGCTTAATAAACAACACTTTTGTCCCTGACTCCAATATATGTATGTAGATACTCATTATTTCCATTGTTACGGCTTACCTTATAAGTTATTGAATAAAACATAAGAAAGAAGGAATAATAAATTGAACATTATAATCATCTTACAATACTTATGCTTATTAAGTAATAAAGATAAAGTTTTGCGTTTCATGAATAAATAGTATCGTATATTACTTTTTTGGTGTGATTAAGTAATTACTATGTTTTTTCTCGAATGAGCTAGACCTCTTCAAATTATGCTAACCTCCAATAGGTTCAATATGGCATGTTTATGCAAAACCGGCTAATAATATCAATATTACCATTCGTTAGTATCTTTTTGATAATAACGAAATGAAAATTAAAGCGAATGAAGATTAATGAAAATATAATAGTCAGGTAATTAACAACAAGGCGTCAAACGATATACAACCGTAACATCGTTTGTCGATAAATATCTTTCAGGATGTCCATAATTTTCCACAGTACTAAATACAAGTAAATACAGTGTGAGCTAATATTGGAATAGTCTCTATTGAGAGAGATGGCTCTGGCGGTTTGAATATTTTTAAGCAGGATGCAGAAATAAATCATATTACTCATTTTAATTTAATAAAAATATTTTACTTAAATATATTCATCTTCAACAACAGATTTTCTATCTCATCATCATTGCTGGGCATAGCCACTTAACAATTCATACGATATAACCACCACAGTTTTTCACAGAGAATGTGGTTCAGTTCACAGAGCATACGAAATTTTCAGAGTGGACATTTATTTGAAAATCTGCCTGTGTCTTCTCGTTGTTACTTCTCATTGCAGGTACTCACCAAATAGTGAAACACACCCATAAATCTTAGGATATAAGTAGCATCTGATGACTCGCCAGCAGATTACTAAGTTATTAAGTTGCATAACGCTGGGTAGGTCAGATCAAATAGATAATAAGACGAATAATGCCAGCACGAAGGGGAAAGGGGACGTGACGTCAAGACTCCACGTCCCGATGTCATGACAGGTCTACGGTTGCTCTCCAGGTCACTTGACGCAGATTTGACCTTACTACGTAGGTACAACTCATTATCTGGCACACACTCAAAACGTGAATGCCGTAGCCGGTAATTTAATATTTCTTTACGGAACTACTCAACGGAAGCACATTTAATATGATGATAATTTCCAAATATTTCAAATACATATATGAATGTATGTGTGTGTTTAGTGAAAATTTTCCGTATCTATCAATATGGGACAAGTATCAGATTATATAACCTTTAAAATTGTTAGTTTATTAAAGTAATGAGGGTTAGGTTAGATCGCTAGTATAAATTCTCAAATGTGACGGTGACGCAATGTTTGATGTAAATTACTGGAAACTAATTTCCAAAAACAAGATGACTTATGTTTTCATGAGGAAGGCTGGTGCAACACCCTTACCCTGGCCCCATGCGCATGCAACAAGCAGAAATCATACCACACTAAACTACACATGTTTCGCTCCCAAACATGACATCAGCAGGGTACGATTTCTCGATAGTAGCTTGAACCGCTTACTTATTATATACTTATAGCAAACAGTTTTTTAACATTTACTTTTTAGGAAATTAATATGAGTTAATAATAAAGAAAAATTTAATTCTGAAAATACATATTCATAAAGCTATTGAATAACTTATCAAGTTAACGGAACAGGTTATTGCAACGGCCCCGTAACAAATTTTAAGTTAATGATAGAAGGTATAAATAACTTGATATTGTATCGAGTTACACTATAACATAACACTACTTAAATTTTAATTTGTTGATAGAAATAATCGTATGCATATTGCTGTTTATTATGGCGCGTAATGGTCATTGACCCTATAGTTAAATGATTCTAACAATAATAAGAGGTATAAATGATTATTGCTCATTAGTTTTAATGTAATATATTATAAAACTATTAATTGAAATAAAATAAAATAAATAAGAAGCCGACTACTTACAGAAATTTTGTAACGAACGGCATCCTAATAAAATCTTCAGTTATTTTTCCTAAACACCTAATGTCTTGACATTAGGTGTTTAGGAAAAATAATATATCTTGATATAGAAAGCTTGGCAATGTGATTGGCATTTTAAAATAATCTGTAATTGTTGAAATAAATTTCGGAAACCGCCCACTTGACGATTTTGTTATAAAAATATCCGAATGTTGAAATCTTTTATTATCTAGCGTAACTCGAAATGTTTAAGCTAAAGGACATCAAAAGATCACCTTTATAAAGGTTGTAGGTAAATACGTCATTCCTATATGCAATATTTTTATGTTAGGAACATACACCTAAACGAACTTCAAAATTTATTGAAATTGATTGGTCATTAAACTATAACTGTAAAAATTGAGAAATGTTGTTTCTCTGCCTACACCGTAAGGGACCTGCCGTGAATAACATTGATTAGTCGAATAACATTGAAAAGGACTTAAAAATAAAAAAAATAATACAAATAAAACTTTTATAATATTAACGCTATTCAAAACAGAATGTGTCTTACGTAGCTGAATTTTTAGTGCGATGATCTCATACCCACATATTATTATGTTTAATAGTCAATATACCAGTTGTATCGACCTAAGTAAAAGATAAATAAGAAACACCTTTGCTTAATGTTAAACAATTACGTTTCTTAATTCCTCTCTTATATGTAGTACGCACACCTGTCTATCTTGATATATTTTTCATTGGGTATATTTTACTTGAAGGAAAGTTACACGAGAAAAGCAGTAATGCTTTTTACCATTAAGATGTTAAGAGTGATAGCAACCGATGGATACCAATATAATAAAAGTCAGTAGTGTTTAAGATAATACATAAATTGCTGCTAACTGTTGACATAATGCCTTCTAATGGTAAGACCAAAAGTATTATTTTCTAAATATTTGACATTTTCAACAATATTTAAACAACGGCTCATAAAACTGCTTCAGGTCCTAAATTATTTAAATACTTTTATACACTGGGCACTTTAGGTAAAACTATTAATACAAAAAACACACGACTGCTAAATCAATAATCGATGATGATCATTCGACATAGATCAAATTAAAGTATTGAAATGAACAAAATGTGTAAATAATAAGGAAACTAAAAACAAATTTCTAATCATACTAAAATAAAACGATTAGTAAATTGATAAGGCGGCTAATATAACAAAGACTTGTGATTAAGATTTAAAATAATTTAGTGTTTTGAGTGATAAAATTGACGCAACAAAGCTACGAAAACAAGTTCACTGACGGCATTATGTCACACACCCAAGATAAATTTAAAGCGATATGTTAGAACGGCAAACAATACATATTTGCATTAAAACAGCGATAGGAGCGTAGCAACACACCCACTGATAACTTCATAGGGGGCAAAAAGATAAAATCGGAAAATAAAAATGTTTTCCTTATCAGCATTATATCAAAATATAACATTTACGTGCAGAATTTTGAACTCTTATTTGTTAGGTAATTATTGTTTATTCTTTTATGCAGACGTTTCTAGAATAATCATTTAGCTAGACGAAAACTTTCATTACGTCATTGAGTTGTTATAAGTTATGGTAAACTTAAAGCTGTCAGTCTAGTTTTTGTTTGCTTAGGGACGTTCACAGCCACTTCACTTTCACAAAGTATATTTACTTAAAAACATCTTCAAATTTAAATATATCTGAATCTTCAGTTTTTTTATGCTTGCCAGCAGATCATAACCAAACTTGTTGGGGTCAATCTTGTTAGTATAATCTTTTAAAATAGTCTAGCAAATCGGCAATATTCTAGCAATTATCAGATAAATTGTTATAAATAAATACATCAAACAACAATGCTTCCTCCGGTATAATATATTGCTAGCGGTGAAATACAAGTAGGTTTCTATTTCGTTATTGATTATTAATTTAGGATACATTAAGTAACTAAAGAATGGCTTGATTCGGTCTTATTAACTCACAATAGAATAGAAGTCGACCTCGGAGCCGGAGGCGTGGCCCCGCGTCACCCATGTCATTCAACGTGACCGTTTCATAATCTCAATTCACGTTGCTTTGTGTGTTGATAAACTGGCAAAGTTCAATGATTTGGACGTACCGTGCCCTTTGTCGTAAAGGGATCGGAAATTTAGTTTAACTTCGTCTACTGTTGAGGAATTTATTGCAGCTGTACAGTTAAATAAAAGTTAATTTGTTAATTTGTTATGATATCTAAAGAAACATGTTACTTACGTAGTTAATAATTACTTAGTATCAGCAAGATTTCTTGTTATTATCTACAACTGCAAATCTATTTCAGATATTCTGATTACGCATCAAATCAAAAAACTTTCTTCTATTAGAAGCTCTACAATAATATGTAAGAACAGCATTTGTTAGAAAAATAACATCTATTCTTTCGATATTTCTAAGTCACATAAGAATTTCTGGGCGGTTTCATAAACTTGTTACCTAGCAAAATTTGTTATCTAAAGCTTTGTCTTACTTAAGAATAAATTAATTGTCTTCAATCAAAATCTCTAGAAGGTTCCATTAAGGCTCTTTTGCTTATCAGCATTCTTACATACTTTCGAATAATTGTATGGAATAGAAATCTGAATTCTGATCTTAATACCTTGCTTTCTGAATGTATTACGTAATATTAATAAAAACTTTCCTCTACTAAGAAGTTATTCAAACAATACGACCTGTATTGTTTAAAGAATTACTGCTTGGTTTAATTTAAGATTCTTTTTAACTCTTTCTGAAAATTATATTTTAGATGACATCATAACATCATATTGTTGATTAACTAAAAACAAATTACGTTATGTGTAGTAAACGTAATGTTGTGTCATAGGTCTACACTTTACGTCTTTATTAACGATAACGATTGCTTCATTCAAAATTTTTGTTTACAATGTATTTTATTACTAACTAAAATTATATTGAGCTGGATAGTTGGTGAGCTGATGAAAACTAAAATAGGTATTCAAAAGTTTTGCCCAAAGCGTCACTGCTCCATTAATTATGTGCAAGAGGAAAACCAAAACCTTTAAACTTACATATATGTCAATGGCGGTATGCTATTTTGTATTTTCCTTTGCTAATAACTTTTTCAATTTAAGTGGCAGTTACATTTTCCTATTTTACTGAATCACGGTGACTTGCATCTCGACCACCGCGACCGTGGCTACTCTGGCGATCGGATTATACGTCTCTTGGATCACACTCAGTGTCAACATATCTAGTTACATGATTCGTGACACTATTCAGTGTTGTTGGGCTTCTGCCTTCTGTCCCATAGATAATTATGTTGTTACGAGACAATCACGTGACTTTATTTAGCTTTGATAGGATTTAGTCTTTTATTTTCTGTTTATGTATATCAAAAGATTACTTCTTCACTTGCAATTCATAGTTCTTAATTTTTCGACTGGCAGATCATTCAGGTCTACCAGTATGATCTCTGTCAATAATTATGCACTCGACAAATGGATGCTTCTCAGTATTAAACTCTTTCTCCTAAAAAGTATTCATAAACGATAAACTTTTCATGTAGTGTTACATAAATATTATAACTTACTGACTGAATCTGGTATAATCAAACACGGTTTATCTGAATTGCTTTATCATCTGCCGTATATTTCATTACGAGACTGATAATACAGACTACATACACTAAGAAATTTTTTACGTTTAAGCTATTCTTACATTTAATCGTCCTATAGCATAAAAAGTTATTTAACACTTCCATTGCATAAAACGTGATGAAAGAGAGTACGGTAAGCCATGCCACGTACAACATGCGTGATCACTGGTTAGGTGAAATTTTCATTGCGCATACAAAATTCAGCAAACCACGCGATGACTTCCTCTACCTTTGGATATTTGCCATGTCTTACGGTGCACCACGAATCTCGGCTCGTGATACAATTTACTCTCCAAGCTAGCCAGCAAATATGACACGATGTCTTAAGATAATTGACCACTATTAATCATCTGCCCAAATCAAATTTTTACACTTTTTATCATTCACTTAACACCTACTTTAGGGATGCAATGTTCGGTTCAGTTATTTTAGTTTTGTGTTATATTTTTTGTTATTTTATACACTATCTACTTTTCATTAGGTACGCGCGATTTCATTCGGGTAGAATTTACATAATAATATTAGGGTTTTTACATAGCCGTGTGAACATCCAAAATAAATTATCTTAATAACAAATAAAAATATATTTATACATGGTGTGTATTACATCCCACAATTTTTGTTGTAGTTATTATCCTATTCGTGACTTAGACAAACCTAACAAATCAAAGATAATTATCGGTCCAGGCGTTCCTGAGTTAAAAATGGAAATTTACTTATTTAGTTATCAATTTCTCACATGAATTAATAAGTAGTACTTCCATACCTTTGTTGTAAATTTGTTTACGAACTGTAGGAACCCACGGAAGCAAATAAAGTGTAAGTTTCATCAACAATACGGATTTCCGCCAACTAGTTTGCGTTACGATAAATTGATTCCGGCAACTATTTATGAACAGAATTTCATTTTGATTCAGCTGATGCAGATTCAAGAATTTCTTAATTAGAGTGTGCTATTTTAGTCGTGGACTTTGGCCGAAGTGTTAGTTGTTACTTTTATAACTTATGAAGTGGACTAATTTAATAATCTTCAAACGTCTTCAAGGAATTCCTTGGGAGTATCTTCTGGTCTTTTACATTCCGATAACTTTGTAGCTATATGTTTTACATGTACATGTTTTGTTTTTACACAAATTAAAACAGCAACTTTTCCGTTTTTTCTCAGTGCTAATAAACCGTTTATGATTACTTGAATAGTATATTCCGATATTGACCTTATTCTACGTGAGGCAGACCAGGAAACGGCACGGAAGAGAGTGGTGTGCGAAGTGGCGCCAGCTTTGAACGTGATGATTGGTTTTTTGTTACTTTACTCTTTTGTTGTTATAAAGAATTCATTTATCATTCGTCCCTACCAATTATTTACTACGTTGAATTAAACTTGAAGCCCATCAATTCCAAAGTATTTCTTTGAAGTAAACTATTTCTATTAGTAAGGTACAATATAATTGAATGTCGTGGGATTGTGAACTGTCACGGTCAATGCCTCAGGAACCGAATGTGCGTCAAAAACAATTTTAACTTTCACTAAAGGGCTTGAGTCTCGCAGCTGGAGCACATCAGGGATATCGTTCGACATTACTGTTTCCTTATTAAGATGCCAAATAGAAAAAGTATTTTAAGTGAAAGGTATTTTAAAACGGCACGCTGTACCGTTGTTTCGGAAGCCAATAACAAAAGAAGGCAACTCACCGGACGCCAGAGCTCCGTGGAGTGCCTTCTCTTTGTCTTCCATCATAGCATGTGCGGTGCTAGCTCCAGGTGCCATCACTATTCTTCTCAGGGACTGTTTCCTCACTAGCGCGACTATGTGCTTAGCACGATGCTGCGAGTTCTTCCTCCGACGCGTGCGCACTCTGTGGAAGCCTGAAGGCGACTGTCCGCCGACACCGACAGTTATCACAGAGCGACCCTTATCAGCTCCGCGGCAATGATTGCCAACCAACCATATAACAGCAGAGTAGATTTTACAGTATATGAACCAAAAAAAAATATACCAGTCGCTCCGGATACTCAGTAACGCCATTAATAGCGATCTGAAACAAGGGAAACACAGGTAAGTAATTTTACCAAGCAACAGTACCTAAATTATTGAATGATGTAAGCAAACCGTTAACGAACAACCAACGAAGTGTTGAAGTTAATTATATCAATGTGACCTCAATTATTGTTTAGTTAATGTCTAAGACAGCGATAAAACTAATTCGAAACTTTATCCGTACCTGTTTTATAAGTACAATTTTGTTTAAATATTTTTATATTTTAGCAAATAAGTACTACTAAACCAAACAAACATTGCATTTCGATTAAGAATAACCACACTTTATTTATCATTCAGTGATACTCTATGGTGATGTTTATCACTATGATTTGCTACAATATAACATGGTATTGTTTTAACCGTAATAAAATGGCAATTAATCTTAGCCTTTTTTCAGGATCCAACATGTTATTTGATAAGATAACAATTCACTCAAAAAGGAGGATGCTGAAGAAGTATACTAAGGTCTTTCAAGAAACCTTTTGCTGGCCAACAAACACAACTAAAACTAATAGTAAGTAGCATTCATATTTTCCTTTGAAAAGATGTAAAGCTTATAAGGATGCGAAGGATAGGTACGAAGTCATTTAAATAATACCTTGTCCAAAGAAACTGGCACCTATTATTAAAGAAAACCATAGTGTTCTTACTAATTACTTACTTGCAAAATATATACGTCTAAAACAATTTATTTAACTACCGGAAAATAAAACAGAATCGACCATTGTAGTATATACACTTTTGGTCGTCCTCATTTATTTATAATCAAATCAGCAAATTAATTAAAGCTGTGACACATGTTTCTTGTCCTTAAACAAGTTCATACTTATGTAAATACTGTTATTGTACTAACTTTACTGTGGCTTCTCTACCTTTTAGAGTTCGGTAATCAAAGGGTTAAAATGGGACCCTGTGTGCTGTCTACATATCCACTCGTTCATTAGTCACAGGACTCATCACTGGAACAACATACCTACAACTAATATATTATGCTATGGCCGCGATAATAACAAATACTTACTATGAACAAAAAAAGTGTAAAATCCAGAAAATCGGTATCTGTATGGTAGATTTTTTCTGCTGGCTTATTTCTCTTGTCTACCTCATTCGAGTATTCAAGGATGCTTAAATGGGATGACTTTGAGATAACGTTTATTTTGACATTTTCCGCTTATCTTTAGTAAAAAGTAATCTGATATGTAAGTTCGATTCGCACTTAGCCAGTTGTGTTTTTCACGAAAAGTGGTTATCGTGAGACACATAACAGTTGTTACGTTGGCTTCCGAAGAAGACTTGATATCGTCATAATTAACGATATCATCAATAGAATAGACCATAGAATTTCTTTCACTTACATATATCTTCTTAAGAAATGAAAATTACCAATGAAGTATCTGTTTGTGATACAGTTCATTCATGTTATATCGCCTATAACCTTAATGTTGTCTTTGAACTCATTTCTCTCAAAAATATATATTTATGTGGTTCTTCCTCAAACTTGTAGACACTATACACAGAGCTGGGCACCGTTAATTAAATAATTAACTTCGTTAATCGTTAATCCGTTACTAAAAAGTTAACTTCGTTAAACGTTAAAGCGTTACACTCCAAAAGATTTAACGCAAGTTAACGTTAATCGTTAATCCGTTAACACATGATAAAAATTGCATTTTTTTATCATGT
>DWPP01000318.1:0-12052 GCA_018251735.1 Eantis mithridates tamenund
GAACCGCTGGATTCTTAAGGCGCAGGACCGGACGGAGTGGCGCAAATTAGGGGAGGCCTATGTCCAGCAGTGGACTATGAAGGGCTGATGGATGGATGGATGGATGGAAAGATATTACCACACATTTTTGTTATTTATGATTATGCAAAGATAAAATGTGCATAGATACGAAAACCAGAACCATTCAACCAACCCCCTGACAATTTTAACATACGATAAAAAACTGTGAAATGCACCTTAACAAATCTTATTTCTTAAAGTACTTTTGTAATGTTACTTGTAAGTAACTCAATTTATGCCTGCATTCATAGGACTTATCTTTCTGTTTTATCATCATCATTTCAGCCTATTGCAGTCCACTGGACATAGGACATTTCTTAAAGTTTGCACCAATATCTCAATTTGTTGCAATCCTCATGAAGCCTCTGCTGGCACTCATTATTGTTTACTTTAATTTACTCTATTTTATCATGCTTTTTTATTGTTCCAGTTTGCATGACTACAACAAAATTGGGATTGATTGGTTGTATAAATAACATTTTTTTTTCTAATTCAATCTTGCTCTTTTCAGTGTCTAGCTTCAACTCTGAGGATAAATCATTATTTTGTACTACTATGGAAGACCTTTAAGAATTTATTTACTTTCTGTGTCTTCGTAGTAAGAACAAGTTTGTCTCCAAAAGTGTGTGTGGCCTAGAACCAGTTCAGCTCCTAGGAACATACATCCAAGGATTGTTGGAAATTCAACAATACATATCTGTTATTGTGCATAAAAAAATACATATGAAATTTAACAAGTAAGAAAAGAGAACATAGTGATGTCCAAAAGCCAGTCATATCATTAAGGTAGTGATTTCTTTCAGACAACCTTTGGGTAGAAAACAGAAATATCAATAGGAAAGAGATAAAGATTAATTACAAACTATGGAAGCGCACAAAAGATTTCAGTTCAGTTAAGATGTGAGCTTAACATACCACACCCAATATTTTTTTAACTTAGACCATTATTTATTATTGTTTATCTATTTAGTCGCAAGGCGATGGGCGCTCATAATTATATATGTTGCACACAATTTCGTGCTCGAAACTGTAAAAGTATACATTTAAAAACCTAAGAACATAAAAAGTAAATATCGCATCAGATGTATACGTTCATATAGGCACCTGCGAAATCGTACGCAATAACCAATTTAAAGAAATACGTAGTTTTTACTACATTCAGTCGTAGACAAGCGAGATACAAGTTTAAGGTCACAGGAACCATAAAATATGCTAAGCGAATTCGCTTCCTAATTTTTTGCGACATCCCCGAACAGACACGATGTGAAAAAAACAAGCGTATCCTATAGATGTAATGTTTTATGAAGACTAATGCTAACAATGTGAAATAACTACATTTCTACAGAGTTGTGATATCTTCAAAGCGTAACCAAACATTGTATCTTATTGTTTCTTTACGCTCCTTCAGTTATTAAGAGATTCGGCGCGTATTTAGTGTCCTAGTAGTTGTACTCTTATAACCTATGAGCAGTTAGTTTATTAGAGAAAGATACAGAATAATTAAAGGAATCTCTCTCGCACGACAACTCTTAAATGAATATTGAAAAGGATTTCAAAAACTGAAAATTTTCAAATAAGAGCATTAATTACAAAATATAGAATGGCGGGCGGCATAATATGGCGCGCGCGACCGCAACAGTCTAATTCTAATTAAAACAGCGTAATATACTTACGTTTCACTGAAGAATAGTTCACACACTGTTTTTAATGGCACAGAACTTACAAACACTCAGTTATTGTTGTAATATCAAACAAAACATACAATAAACGCGAAAGCGTCAGCGCAACACATCGTTCTTCGGCAGCGCCAGAGAAATTTATAAATGTTGCCACACCATGAGATACGGTGTAATACTTTAAAACAATCGAATCCTTGCCAGTAACACTTACTGGTATCCTATTAAAGTTTTCCAATAATAGTTATTTAAAAAAATATAATATCCTATCATTTCAATTCAACTAAATCCATATACGTTTGTAACAGAACCTCTGTTACTTTAAAGAATAATAAGGAACTTCCATACCGTTGAGTAACTTATTGGATACTACTTCATATATTTTTAATGAATGTGGAAGAAGCACGGGAGGTCTGTAAGGACAGAGATATTTGGCGCTCCGTGCTCTCTGCCTACCCCGTAAGGGACCTGGCGTGAGGATATATAAATATATATACTTCATATATTTTGTTACTTTCAGACTAACATACACATTATCTGTGGCGACTATTTGATCTGAGGCTGTCATCACTCTCAATCACTGTCACTGATTGTCATTGGAGTGTCAAAAACACCATGTGCATATTCTTTGTAGTCGAAACTACTGAATATTTTGTTAAATATATTAAATAATATAGCCAGAATAAATCATCATGGATTATGTGGTAGGTAGTGTAGCCGCTCTTATATCTGGCAACGTGACTCCTAACCGGCCAAAAGTTTTAAAACGTGCCTTAACACCAATGAAACACCAACCCTCGCCAAATGTTACTCCAAAAAGTGAACTAGTAAGTGACCGTTCCATTTTTCTATCTCCCACAACACAGAAAAAGAAGGCTATAGTAAAAAAATCACCGAAACGAATCTTTCAAAATCCAGATTTAGACACTAATGATAATGATGATAACTCATCTTTAATAAGTCCAAAAGCCGACAAGGTCAAAAAACATTTGAAGGGTGATTTGGATGCTGACATAAGCCTGAGTATTTTAAGTCCTAAGTCGCCGAAAAATGTACTGACTCAATCTCTGTCACCTAAAAAAAGTTGTAATATTGAAGCTACTCAGAACATTCAAACAAGCAATGAAGTCACACCAAAAAAGAAAAAGAAAAAACTCAGCATGAGTTCAGAATCTGCTGGAAATGATAATTCTGATAAAAATGTAACAATTGCTATTGACAACATCAATGATCTAAATAATGAAATTGTGTCTGCAAAAAAAGTTTCTCCTAAAAAGAAGAGAAAATCTAGTCAATTTACTATCGAAACTGTTAATTCCGCAAATGATGAACAAGATACAAGTGTAAATACTGAAGAGAAAGAAAAAATGAAAAGTAAGAAGAAAACAAAAAATACAGTTGAAATCAGTTCTGAAGTTGATATAAAAGATCAAGATTCATCTGTAGACAAAGAAAACAAAGGACAAGCTAAGAAAAAGAAAAATAAGAAACGCAAAAAGAATGTAATTGACAATGATCAAGCATTAACAGAAGCAACTGATACTTATGCAGACAATATTGACAAAGAAGAATCTAGAAATGATGATGGAGAGCCATTTATAAATCCTAATGCAGTGACAAGTCAAGATACAGATTCTGAACATGAATCTGACAATGAAATTGAATCTGAAAATGAAGAAAATAACAAATCAGTCCTGGACACTGGTCCACAAGAGAGTTCAGATGATGAAGAAGAAAAACCTGTGAACAAGAATGAAAAGAAACAGGACAAAGAAGTAAAAGAACATGTTGAGACAGAGGAAGAAGTTAAGAGAACATTGTTTGTGGGTAATGTGCCCTTTAGTAGCAAATGCAAGAAGGAAATTAAAAAGATTTTCAGTAAATATGGAGATATTGAAACTGTTAGGTAATTACTATAAAATTTTATTTTTCAAATGTATGCTTAATGAGTTCCATCATAATCTTCCAGTCTTAGTTCTGTACGCTTGTCTAAACTTGAGGGCCCTTAGGTGGGCGAAAGAGATTTTGTTTCAATGGGGATACAAATTATTCAGTATCTTTTGTAATTTTAATACATCATACATTTACAGATGAAATAAGCAGAAATGTAACAAATATAATGTAAAATAGTAATTCTGATACATTTCAGAGATTTAGTTATTCTGATTTATTAGATAGTAAGTCTAAGCAAGTCTTAAATTGGATTGCTACATTCATTTGGCATTCCAAGTGCTAGAACAATTTAAGTGACAAAAACGTACTAGATACAAATATACAAAATATGCTAAAATTTAATATTATGTTACTTTAAATTGCAGGATAAGAACAATTCCAGTGAAAGATGCAAGAGTAACACCTAAACTAGCAGTAATCAAGAATGAGCTGCATCCAGACAGATCCACTGTTAATGTTTATATCAAATACAAGCATCCTTCTTCTATTAACGAGGTGAGAAAGAAGGAGCATAAAAACTGTTTTCTATTTACTATATTCCTTAACTGCTTTAGGAAAGCTAGACACCTTCTTTCCTAAAGTCTTTGAAGGTACATAAAAATTTAGTGAAATTAATTATGAACAACTTTATTGAACAAAATTTGATTCTGTTTCAGGCACTAATAGAGAACAACACAGTACTCAATGACCACCACCTGCGAGTGGCTCGCAATGACGTCACAGGTAGTGAGCATGATCCCAAGTGCTCTGTGTTTGTAGGGAATATTCCATTCGCCTTGGAGGATGAAGGTCTGAGGGTCAAGTTCGAGAAGTGTGGCGAAATTGAATCTGTAAGGATTATTAGGGATAGGAAGACTAATGCTGGGAAAGGTAAGTTGTCAAATATTATCAAAACCATTTAACAAAATGTACCAAATACAGATTTCAGTTTCAGCAAAAGGTTAACTTTGAATCTAAAGATAATATAATATGGATTGACTGTTAATATTTTTACATCCCATGAGTCTCCCGCAACCATTGAGGCTAATGGGAAACCAGTGGACCTCTGACATTATTCCTACATGCCTACAAAAGTATGCATGGCCTATTCACCCATCTAACTTGTTCCATAATACCATCTGATCTTGTTAAATTTTTTATATATGTACCTTTATATTAGATTATATTATATATACACTGGTTACCTTATGTTTGATTATTTGTACCTTATATTATAATTTGAGTTAATTTTGATGATAAAAGTTGTGTTCTTAACATTCTTGATTGTTTTACAAGTAGTGAATAAAAAAAGTAAGTTACCCACCTTCATCCTCCTAAGTAGCAACCCATCCATGTGCAACCACAGCTAGGAGTATTATTGTCTTCAAGCTTGCATGTGAGTGTCAATCAATTCCAGTAATCATTTAACATCAAGTTGCAGGTACATTTCCATAGTTATTACAGAAAAAAATAAAACATAATTTACTATAAAAATTACAGGTTTTGGCTATATAAACTTCAAATCTAAAGACGGCGTTGAGTTAGCCCTTGCTTTGACTGAAGAAGACTTGACAATAAAGAATAGAATATTACGAGTAAAAAGATGCACACAGCCCACAATGAACAGGCAGGGCAAACAGCAGAACCCCGGCAAACAGCAAAACTACAGGAAGCAGCAAAATTATCAGACAAAACAATATAATCAAGGAGGTGAAAGGAGGAATTTTCCAATGAATAGCAACAGGAATCAGTTTAGAAATGACAGATTTCAGAGAAGAGATCAGAATGTGGATGACAAGGGAGAAGGTGCTTACAGGAGAATCATGAATAAGAGGAAACCACAGGTAGTAAAAAGTTAATTGTTATCCACTTGTTTTGTACAGTTCTCTTCTCACATTCAGGATTGTCCATTATATATCCCATCCATATCTATTTCTTTGAAAATACAATATTTCTATGTATTTTAATACAATATTAAAATGTTTGAGTTTGGGAAAGGCTGCAAATGAACAAGCACCCAAAAAAAAAAAACTATTTCACAACAATCCACAACCAAGGTGCAATATGATATTATATGTGTTCCTGTAGTGCACTGTCTTCCCTCCCTCATAGGAAATGTGCACAGCATCAAGCAGAAACAACATGTTTCTCTATGGCTGTACAACAGCTAGTTGTTAAGTATCTGTTGACTCGACAGTCTATAGTCGAGTCAACAGACACTTAGCAGTGGTGGGCTTGATGACCCCGTAAATAAAATCTGGTGTATGTATAATTTATCTCTTTGGGACACTATTAGGCATGCATTTACTTACAGGTAAAGGGGAACATCATAAAGAACCTACCAAATCAAGGCACAGAAATAAAATAGTAATTAGTATTAATATTAGCTGTTGATGTTCATTGAGTCAATATTCTGTATTTGTCTTTGAATTGTACAACTGATGGAATTTGAATGAGTTTTAATTTTTATTGTGTGTTATTTGTGCATCTATGTGTGTCTATGATGCCTCCAACACAGAGTATGCTAGTACTGGGCAGTAACTGTGAAGCATTATTTATTACCTATTTTGTGTAACAGGAAGGTAATGATGGACCACCAAACAAAAAGCAAAGAGACTTAAACCAGCCTACAAAAGAGAAGAAACCAAAAAAAGAATTTGTTGGGATGACAGCAGAAAAGAAAAAGGTATTTACTTTTACTATAATATCAAGAGGTATTAAAACAATATGACATAATTTATGACAATAAATCATTTGTCGGTATATTCCACTATAATCACATATAAACTGAAGGATTAGTCAGATAAGTGTTCAAGGGATTTCATCAAACCCTAAGCCTTGAGGTCGGAGTTGGCCATTCCTTTTGCCAAATTAATATTTATTATATTATTCTGTCTTTCAGTTCCAGAAAAAGAAATTAAGTAAAGATCAGAAGAAGAAGAAAATGCTAAGCGACATTTTGACAAAACAGCGACAGTGATTCCTTACTGATTGATTAATTGCCATGTTTTACATTTTAATGTTAATAAATATTTAAGTTACATTTTCAGTTTGTATAATTCATTTTCATGCCTTTTACATTATAATTAATTCATATCATATATAATTTTATTAAAACGGTGTTCATCCAATACATAGGGTGTAGTGGATTTATGGCATCCATCACACAGGATATTGCTGAGAGAATTCACACTTGAATATTAAATAAATATAAATAAATTCTTTAATTAATGAACTGGTTAACTGGTTAACTTATGAAAAAAAATACTAGGGAAATAAAGAGGGTTGTGAAATAAAACACTGTTCTATTTGGTACAGTATTATGGTATAATTGTCATTAGAAAAATGTCAATGTTAGCAAAAATAATCACAGTCTGACACTTTTATTACTATTTATTATCTATCATAGCTAGTGTTGCCGCGACCGCTGCTAACCTACGTCTATACATGCTTGCCACACTAAATAATTATCTTATACTAGAACCTTACACACGTAATCCATACACTTACTGTACATAACTAACACTATGTATTGCTGACATATTTTAAAAATAAAATCGTCACAACTGACAAATTATTGTCCATCCATTTATAAATAATTCGTTGGAACTGATGACAGATAAGATGGCGCGCTTTGTGTTCGAAATTCCTAACTTTTATGACAATCAATTCCGGTAATACTCGCAAATTAGTTTCATTGAGATTTTAATTCGGGATAATTAATATCGCTATCTTATAACTGCTATACAACACAAAACAATATAGTAATTAATTGCTTTAAAAAATGAGTTTTCGGGGGCTCCTTAACGAAAAATTGCAACTACATAGGTACTTTTAAGATAACGATTTTTTAAAGAAGTAAATATCAAAGTATTTTTGGTAATTAATTTATGAAAAATTTATAGGTATATGTTAGTTTCAAAATAGTACCCAGAAATATTTATGATATAAATTGGTCCCAAATACAGGTTTATAAAATCACCATTTATCTCTATGGCACCATCTTATTCTATGGTAACTCAATAATCAGGTATTTTCATTTTTAAATATCTAACTTTAGGATTCGTGGAGCCAAAACAATACATATGACTCAAATACAGAAACAGTTGAAAAAAAAAACTGTTGCTAAAAACAATACAATACATATTAAATGAAATGTATAGCTAGAAATACAGTAGATAATAATAAAGTAATACAGTAAGTAAACATTTTAAGAAATAAAATATTTGTCTAAATTTTAAATATCCACTATCCCTCCACGAATCCACAAACGATTAACGTCTCCTAAATAAGTCCTCTACCGGTGATAATATAAAAATAGAAAAAAAATACACCATTGAAAGCGTTCGACCAGTCATTATTGCTAACATCCCCTACCGAATTAGTACTAAAGTACATTAATATTATAAATACAACCCTAATATTTACACGTCGACTACCAGTCATTAGCTATGTATATAGCTGATATATAACTTCAAGGAATTAACTAAATACCACCTTGATAGATCACAACTATACTAATAGGCGTACGCATAATTGCTATTGCTATTAATTTTGAAATTGCCGCCAAAAAATCTTTCAGCGGGAAGTTGATTTACACCTTTTTATTCTGTGGTCGATGTTCTATTGGGGCGAATCTACAGATGTTATCTGTGTGGTATATTTTTCCAGACTCATTTTTTTTTTTTCATTTTTCGAAAACTATAGATGAATTCTTTTATAATCTGGGAGCAATCTCATTTTTCTTATTCAAACGGCCAGAATTAATGGCAATAGCTATTACACGAACTTGAAGAACACCTAATTTTGTTCTTATCGGTTTGAGCAAAACAAATTGATATGCTTAGACAGACCTCGTTTCGTTTGTACCTTGTAGGTAACTGTATACGATTTTGGTCTTTAGTGGGTAGCAATTAGTTCGATTTTAGCGTTTCGAATATTCTAGTCATCGAATCTTATATCCCTGTCAATTTTGAATACAAAATATAATATTATGTAAGAGGAATACTTGAAATCATTTTAACTGTAAAATAAGAGACAAAGATAAAATTAAGTATACAGTGACCAAACGTTCTGGTACTCTTTTCCTCATACAGGCGAAATTATCAGATTTGAGACAATTACTTCTAAGGATTTAATTGGCTATTTAAATATGTTTTTAGATTGTGTATTGAAGCGTGATATACACCAATAACTGAAAATGGCATCAATATAGCAAGCATAATCTATTTCGTCAATCAAATCTCAAATCCGTCATATACGTAATCCTAACCTCGTTTGAACCTTAATATGGTGAGAGTTACGACTAAGAAAAGTGCAATCCACGACAATGTAGACACGAAGCCCATATATACTTCTGGGTCTGTTATCGGCCAGCCTCTGGTTAGGATGGACCTTAGGGATGTGGTCGCTAGGGTAAGAGGGAGGCACGTCGACACATATCTGAGGATCCAGGGCATGCCCTCAATGGGCCATATAACTCCACTAAGCAGTAGAGTGGGGTAGAAGGAGCCCAGGGCGAGTTGGATCGCGTTTCGTTCCAGTTCGCACGCAGCTGATATCACGAAGCCGAAGCACATTCCACATAGACCTGAAAGACGAAAAGTTTGACTAATGTAGATATTGTTTATTAAAAAATAGTTATAATCATTTCTTACTGTTTCGAAGTAAGAAATGATCTTACTTCGAAACAGTGCATAAATCAAAATATTTATAAAGTAATCTCTACAGTCACATGACGTCACAATCTTGAAACATAAAACACAGAAACGAGCATAAATGGCTACTCTCGATTCTGACAAAAGAACAGCTGACTGATGTTAGACAAGGCGCGTATAAATGGTTATTTAATAGTTACATAACTAGCGAAATTTTTTAATTATCATAATTGATCGTGTCCTCATCGAAAACACGCAAAATGGCCGCTTTTAAACAGCTGACTGATGTTAGTCCATTCGAACACTCAAATGGGTACAAATTTTGATGTCTCTAAAGCGCTCAAAATGCTGACTATTAAATTTGTAAAGATTGTAGTTGTAGACGCTTTTGATACCTTTATGTGGACGTAATGGACGCCTTTGAAATCAACAAATTGGTAAAAAGTCGCTTTTAAACATCTAACTTCTTGTTATACTTCTTCCTACCTTGAAGCAGCGTAAGCATAATAACATAGGCGATGTTGCCGTTGCACTTGACGCCGAAGACGAGGATCATGAAGACGAGCACGAGCGCGGTCTGTCCGCACATCACCACGAACTGAGTGACGACGTGCGAGAACAGTATCTCTCCGGGCGACACGCCGGCCACCCACGAGCGATCCAGCAAACCCTCCATGCGCTCCACGATCAGGGCGGAGGACGTCAACGCTACCGCCAAGAAGAACACGATCCTGGGAAACAAACATTACGTTATATCTACGAGTATCAATTATTACATACGATTATTTATCTACGAGCACCAATGTGAGTTGCTAGTTTTATCTACGGGCATCAATAAGTGTTGCTAGTTTTATCTCCGAGAATTGATGTCTGTTGCTAGTTTTATCTACATGCATCAATGCCTGTTGCTAGTTTTATCTACGAGCATCAATGCGTATTGCTAGTTTTATCTTCGAGAATTAATGCGAGTTGCTAGTTTTATCCTTATGTACGAATTTAATATTTATATTATTATATTAATATTCACATTATTATATTAAAATTGTATTTTAGTTAATTTCTTAAAAAAAAGTGTAGGAACTCACGTAAGAATGACACCAGGCGCGACGAAATCAGTGAACGAGGGGTTGTTGTCTCCGTAGATCGGCTCCTTGAAGTCGATGGGGATGTCGCCCACTTTCGGGTTGTAGTCGCACGTTTGTAGTAGATTCTGAATAATATGTTCATAAGTTATATAAAAATGTTATTTTATATCACAACATAATATTAATATTTTGTTGCTATAATAAAAATGAAGACTTTATTTGTTTTTTAAACACACTCACCTCTATTTACGAGCGATTACAATTATATAAAATTTACGTATTATAACATTATATGAAATAAATAACCTCCAAAACAATTGACAGAAGCTTAACTCTTCCTCTATTAATTGACTACTAAATAAAAATATTAACAACGTCATGCAGTTACCTTACCTTAGCAAAGTCTCGATAGGAGAACTGTATGTCGCGGTTGAGCATGAGGCCGATCTGCTGGTTGGACATGTCCAGCCACACTTCCACTTCTGATGACACGATGGTCTCGTTGTCAGCAGTGTCCGCTGGAGATAGAAAAATATTTCAAGTGACTAGAAATAATAATAACCAGCATGATACTATTGATTATATGTTTTTTCGATGACTGAAGATGATTTTGACCTAAATAAAGCTTAATAGGTACTTAATAATGATTAAAAGCACAATAATTATAATGATGATGACTGTTAGGACGAAAAAAATAATGACGATAAAAATTACGACTTACCCAAAGCCAATCTCGCAACTAGAGAGTCAGTGTAATTTTCATTGAAGTAAATAGCTCCCCAGGCGTCTCCGTTTTTAACGGCGTCGATAGCGCTCGGCAGGTCCGCGTAGTACTCCTTGATGATGGACTGGTTCTTCAGGTGGTCCAGGTAGCGGCAAGAGAGGTTCTTCATGGAGCAAGACGAGTTGTAGGGACAGTAGCCGTCGAATACGTTCACGTCGTCGTTTACAATCGCCTGGGGATGACAATTTTCTATTTTATTTATAAATAAAATGGATTACGAATTTTCTATGTTATTTTAGGTTTCGGTTTAAAGAATTTATTCTCAAAAAAAAAAATTCATAAAATAAAACTGGCGACCCGCACATTTTCATAAATTACCTGCGACTCCATTCGCGAGGGAGTCAATTAGGAATCGGTGCTCTCCGCGTAAAACCCGATCCCCTAGGAAATCCGGGATGAAAATATCCTAAATATTGCCCTATAACCTAAGTTATGTTCTAGTACACCAGTACATCAACGAACAGGGTTTTACTCATATAGTTCCTGTTCCAGTGGGATTTCCAGAGCAAAAACTGTCCTTTGCTCTTTCTCGGATTTCAAACTATCATTTTAAGCTAAACAGTTTTCCATGTCCTCAAAATCCTTTTCTTTATTAACTTTCGTCACATTGTCATCAGGATATTTTTCTTTTAGCGGCAGCATTCTTTTAGAAATGACTAAATATGGATATGTATAAAAACTTACAAGTCTAAGTCCGCTAGGATCTCGACCGATGGCGAGGCAGAAGAGGATGACCTGCATGACAGGCAGCGCGAAGATGAACAGCATCACGCCGATGTTCCTCCACATGCGGAGGAAGTTCTTCTGAATGAGGGCCTTAATCTTACCACGGGAGGTTAGCTGAAACACATTTGATAT
>DWPP01000319.1:0-12051 GCA_018251735.1 Eantis mithridates tamenund
ATTTTGAACTACCAGTGAATAATGAAAATAATTGAATTGCATTAAGTATTCATCATACTTAAGGATATCAAAACTTAGTTTCAGAATCATTAAAATTTAAACTTTCATTTTAGACAGCATTCTACATTTCTTAAATAAGACAGATTGATAAAATTTATCCGACACTAGCTGTACTCGACGCGCATTGGTACGCCAATTACTAAAATTTTACTTATGGCACCAAAAATATATTTTTCAAACTTACATTTATACGAATTGCGCGGGACGAATATATTTCAACACGGGATCGACGTTATTCCTACAAGACCTCATAATAAATCAATAAGATATTTATAAAATATTTGAAACAAAAATAAGTCCCGGAACTTACACGCGTATTAAACGTAACAAATGAAGAAGGCAGTGGCAGTTTGCCATTATCTACGATATGTGAAGAGTGTCGGGCGACGATTTACACGTCCGGTAACTCGCAATCAAAGGCCGTTGAGACACTATCTAGAGAAAATATTTAGCCATACTACATACACCATTCTCAAGTTATTCCTGTTCCACTGAACCGATCTCCTCTTAAAGATGAGAAGAGTTTAAGGTCACACTCCACCACGCTGCGCTGGTCAAGAGCGGATTCGTAGAATTCAAATATTTTCAAGAGTTTTTTTAGAACCTTTCAAGCTGTTCACCACAAAGCAAATGATAAATTATTTAGTTACTAATATGTATATGACTGAAAAATTTAACATCTTTAGAGAAATAAAAAAAGGTAATCCTTAAAACATAAAGATCATGAAAGGAAATGATGTACGTGAAAAACGTGAGCTTGTATTAAAGTTAATAATTATAATGCAATCACCAAAAGAGGAATGACATCGTCGTCACAGTAAAAAATAAATAAAAAAAAGTATGTTATCGTATCGTTATCGCATTAATGTTCATCACTTGGTACACGTATGACATAGCCTGTTTAAATATTATAAACCCTGACCACAGAAACAAGTACAATTTATAAAAATAAACACAATTGGAGGAGGGCTCGCATTGTTATGTTTTAGTCTACAGGTCATGTTAAAGCGGCAATCTTATATCTTTTAATTCTACTATCTATGTACCAAAAAAAATACTTAGTTGTAGAGTTAATGTATGTAAGTAAGATAAAAGCCGACCTAAGATTAAAGCAATAAAATCAACATTAGTTAGTCTTATATGTTGCGAGCTTTGGCAAGCGTATAATCGGGACCTAACTGTATCGACCCTAAGATACGACGATAAGACATTGTGTGACTCGGCTGAACCGTTATAGAGTACGAGTACTAGACAACGTCCATCGGATCTGAGGTCCAATGACGGACTGTAACGGGAACTGACATCATTAAACATGCCTGGTCATAAATGGCCTACTAAATGCGCACTAGCTTAAAGAAGATTCTATTAAATCTTTACTGCCTTAGAAAATTACTAGCGCAGTTGCAGTTTCTACAAAGCTAATTGCAGTCTTAGAACAGTAATAAAAACATTTACTAAGCTATCCGTCGTTATTTGCATGCCAATTCAAAACACCGCGGACAGCTCCATTCAAACCAGAACCCCGAGCACCTAAGCAATCCTACCTGGGTTTGGATACATATCAACTGTCCAATATCCTCTGCTAAATGAAAATTGAGCCACAAATAATGCGCGTTTGCCCCGTTACTTCATTAGATCTGAAGGCTATACTTACAATACGTAGACAATATGAGTAACGGGAATTGACGTTGCTTATTTGCAAGATTAATCAAAATATTGAACATAAGCATAATTTCATTT
Organism: Eantis mithridates tamenund; assembly: GCA_018251735.1. Taxonomy (NCBI): domain Eukaryota; kingdom Metazoa; phylum Arthropoda; class Insecta; order Lepidoptera; family Hesperiidae; genus Eantis; species Eantis mithridates. Next base: position 1,801 of record DWPP01000319.1, read on the forward strand.
GCATTCGCATGGGACAAATAAAGTCTATATAAAAATAAAAAAAATATCTAAAATGGATAGGAAATACTTTGACCGAGTAACACAATGCGTTGCAAAGTGCGGTTTAGAGGTTTTGTAGACCCAGAAATAGAGGAGAATTAAAATAAACTTAGTGCTTGAACACACACTGAGCGTTAATTAGTATGTTTCCAGAAATCAAAACTGAAGTTTCCACATCAAATGCCCACTATTTACGAACAGACTTTGATGCTGGTTCTAATTTAGTAAGTCGTTATACTCGTAATGGGAATAGCCGACTGTTGATACAACATCTTTTATAGCAAACCTCATCAAAGGGAAAGTTACTAATTCCGGCCGTAAATAAAGATTTTAACTGTGAAATGAACAATCTGCGGATTCTAATTGTGGTAAATAAGAACTTGAACTGTAAGTTATACCGAATCGTTTCCGGTCAGCTCGAAGCTCACAGCCTTGGTCCTTATAACAGTTCTGAAAGGTCGAGCGTGGCGAATGATATGACAAAACATTTACTTTATTTTTGTTGGATAAATTAAGCGTGTCATACGTCATCATGTCCCGTTTCAGGCAAACATTGAAGCAAATTAAAGCTATGATACATTTTAGTTCGGCGAATTATATATTGGTTAAGTAAAAGCATTGCAATAATTAATAATAGAACTTCTCTTAAGGTAAATTCTGCAAAATACCTCTATTGACTCAAACGTAGGTATTTGTAGGCTACTACAAACGTTCAAACTTGAAATTTATTGAGTATCAATAATATCTAAGTAGGTCGAAGGTAAATCGAAATTTTGGTTCGTAGAGTCACTTGCCCAGTATTACAGATTAGCATTCGTTTGGACGAAAATAGGATTTGACATTGCAAAGAGCAAACCAGATAAAGGGGTCATTTAAGAATATCGACTTGGTACATTTATTTGTACAAATATATCTCGAAACGTGCGTTTGAGTCGCAACAATCGACCTTGCCTTCGTTCAGTTGTACCAGTGACACAAATGTACGGGCTAAGTCTACCGGACAAGTGGGATTGCTAAATCAACATCTTAAATGCCGCAATAGATTCCTATAGTAAGCTATGGAACGCTCGTGTCTCTAGTTTACGTAAGGCGCGTGCGTCGGGAGTAGATCTAAAAAGATTGCATTAGTAATTTATCGAGTAAATATCAGATAACTTGGTCTTTATTTACGCAATATTTTCTGAAGGACAATCATTATTAAAACACTCATGTAACGAACGAGAACATTAGTGTTGGAAATGTTGAAATAGTTAGATATTTTTTATTGAACGTTATTAGATATGTAACAAAAATAAAACATTTAAAACCCGTTATTTAATGAAATCAAAAAGAATAATCATCAAATCAAATTTTAAGAACTTAGTAGATCTAACAGTATCCTGTCGATATTACAGCTCTTTGATATGAAACATTGTATCTCAACCTGATATATCGTAACGAATTCGAAAGATTATTTGCATTATTTTTTGTATATTTCAATGTTAACAAAGATTTTGATTAAATGTTATTACGTAATAAACTGTCATGAAACTTTTAAGAATAACTCACTCGAGTAGATCACCTGATAATGCCCTTCAATGTGAAACATTGTATCGTAAACTGACATTTGTAACGAATTTGTCAAGATCGTTATTGTTTGAAACTATAGAAAAGTTACAGATATTTTAAATGAAATATTGTAAGGTTTATAAGAATCATTTACAATAGTAGATCACCTGTTAGTGACCTTCAATTTAAAACATTGTATCTAAAGCTGACAATCGTGTCCAATTAAGAAGCTAGTGTAAACAGAGCCATAAATTATTATGGAGTTACCTATAATAAGAGCTTATATACAATGCAAACATCGTCGGTATCGTGGCTCAATTAATTTTATAATGTTAAGTATGCATCCTTTCATTAGAAGTGTCATTTTGGAAGTCGGTACGTGGTATCGGGGGCGCGACATGCGTGGCGTGCCAAGACGAGATGCCTTACTGCCAACTATTGTCAATGTTAAATATTGAGAAGTATTGAATAGCGTTCCGATGTCTGTTCTTAGTTTTGGACGCTATATTCAATTTCTGAATATTCACATAGATTGTGGTAAATTGTGCTTGCACCCACTTCCATTGTGTGTAAAGGGTGACTCAAAGCTCTTTCGAGCCCTAATTTTAGGAAGTGGTATTTTGAAAGGGAAAGTTGAATATAATAGCAAGGTGCTTAAACACTGATTACATAAGACGAATTTGCTGGTTTAAAATAAATATTTGTCTAGTTCATTATTTATATCGATTATTTTATAACGGTAAGTGACGATGTATCATAAAAACTATTTAAAATATAGTTAAAATTTATTTGTAAATGTTGTGCACACCCATAATTGGCATGCACATGTGTCACAGTGCCTAAAAATCCTATGTAATACTATTTTATGTGTTATTCTGTCGGTGTGCTAAAAAATAAATATATAACAAAGGCAAAAATGTAAACAAACAACCAAATAAATTCTTTATAAAACTTTTTTTTTATACTATCACTTGCTTTGCGGTAAAAGAAAGCATCACGAGGAAACCTGCTTGTCTAAAATTTCTTGAAAGCATGAATTCGTCCAATGGCTTATTCCTATAGGCTTATACCTTCGTAACTCTAAGAGACTCGTACCCAGCATTGGGACTGAAATAGGTCGACGATGACCACTTACAATTTCTTAGTATATTTACCACTTGATATCGTACTATTAACATTTCATAATAATCTTATACAAGTTAATGTTGATTCCATGTGATTCGCATTACAGTATGTAATAAAAACATTGGTAATGTATGCAATGATATTTACGTAACACTAGATAATGCACCATAATAATGATTTGCAATGCAGTGGCGCGTTTTAATGAAATGACATTAACTACAACAAACACAAAAGTTATTGGCTTCATAACTAAGCAATACCTAATGGAAAAATCCAGTACCAGTACTTACATAATACTAAGGTTTACATTATAATACCGATACAATTTTGCATTTTATTCATTCAACAGTGAGAGAAATTCAATGTAAATAAATAACAATATAAACTTTAAGAATATTTGACTTTAGGCTTACCTTATCCTGATCTAAAGGGATGCTTATAGCGGAAAAGTAGTATTGACATTGCAGTTAAATTGACAGAGGATTCGGACAGAATACTTTTCCTAGGGATTATGTAGAACTGTTATTGTACATGACTCGTCTCTGTGCACTTGGCAGTGATAGTGACTTTATGAACGTAAGGAGTTAGGGAGAGAACTTTTTCACATTACTCTACGTGACTGAATGAGAAATAAGTTCACCACCAGCAATTTTTCTTTATCCAGATGTAAGTAAATATCCGATCAGATGTGTGTAGGTTGTCTGAGCTCAATGCTCTTTATTATAGACTAAGACTAAGTAAACGTATTAAGACGAAGTTGAAAAAATTACACTTTTTTGTTCTACTAGAGCGCGAATTCCTCTAATTGAAAGGAGATACCTATTTTTTACAAGAAAATATGAATAGCATGTCTCTAGTAGGAGTAAGGGAAAGAGAGAAGTCCCAATGCCCAGTAATATGACATAAAAGGGTTAAATCCAGTCGGCGTCTAGAATTGGATATTCGCTGTAATTGCGTGCAAACACTACACCCACGAATTAAGATCGACAGTGCGTTACACAACTCGCACTCATTCCCCGGCTCAACATTGACCCGCTCCGCAAATAGACACGTAATTAAACATTCGCAGCAAAACCCACGCCTTAATGAATTTAACGAGACGACACCACCGTTTAAGGTAGCATCATAATTTCAATTAAATCCAATAATAAGCCTGTTAATGACTGTGGCACGTTGTCGAGGCGGAACGGCGAGAGAATTTAAAATGATGGAAAACTTTACCGTAAAATGATAACGTTGCAATTTCATTATAGGTGTCCGTGAGAAAAAAAATGTCTTTTAGGCACTATAATCGCATTGGTACCTCAGATAACTATTTTGACAATATGTCACGTGTCTATAATACCCAAAGTCATCATTAAATTCCTTCCTTTACCAATAAATAATTAGAATTAGAGTAGGTAGAATAAGCTATGTCGCCCTAAAATGTGTTTACCAAACGGTTTTGGAGCAGTATGCCCAAATAAGCCATATTATACCTAAACAGCTAGCCGTGATAACTTAGTTGGTTTGATACTGGATTCACATACAGAGGGTCCGGGTTAAAACCCCTGTGTGCACAAATAACATTTCGAAATTATGTGCATATTAGTTAGTTACTAATTATTACGTGCTTTACGGTGAGGCAAATCATTGTGATAAAACCTACATGCCTAAATGTTTCCAAAATAAAGTTTAATTAAATACCTAAATAAAACAAAAATTAATCCATGTACCTAAATTAAATTAAATCTTAAACTATTTTGCGTTAGTATATCTATTGTTTCATCAAGATGTGTGAATACGTCACTAGATGCGTTTCAAGGTGCAAGGTCGTTTTAGTCCGTTGTGTAATTGCTATTGTATGCTCTAGGTCAATATTTAGACGAGCACGAACATTCTTTGTTATGAAGAATTCTACGTTCACATTACCTTTCACTGAACTATCACATAATAATTTATGAAAGCGGTGAAATAATACTTCATGTTCTTAGTTTTCATTTTCAATCCATCGGTTTTTTAACTACTGGACAGCGTACACTAAGGAAGGCCTTAATGTAAGCCACTCCGTCCCGCTGTCTTGTTGAGGTCATCGGTCCATCTAGTCGTAGGATTTGTGTATCTTTTAGTATTTAATTTACCATGTCGTACTACATACATACATACATACATATCCTCACGCCAAGTCATGTCGTACTATATCTCTTTTATTCCATTTTTGAGCAACTTTAACCACATATTGTAAAACTAAATGTTATGATTCTTTAAAAATGAGCAGAAACTCAAAGAGTCTAAAATGCTCTTACGTAATATTCGGCGATCAAACACAAACGTTACGAGTGTTGTCCGTATAAATGTTTGCTCAAAAAATTGAGATCGTAGCCCTTAAGAAAAGCAAACTCAAGGCGCTGCTAATGTGCAGTTAGATATACTTGTACCTACCACCTAGAATACTTTGTTTCGCCCACCTGAGTAAAACGACGAATTATTCAGAATATAAAGGTTCTCATCTATGGTTTCTACCTAGAGCTCCTAGTTCCGTTTAATCTAAAGCAGAACAAAAAACTATCCAGAATGCTCTACCCATGAGTACAGTGAAGTAAGGCAAGCCGTAATTAATGTGCAGTTAGATATACTTGACCCGATGGCTCAGTTTCGACCTAGAGCTGTCAGTTTCGCTAAAGTCCGCTTCGGCCCCCACCTAGATGCGATTACACAGTTTACTCTGAAGTATTTACTACAACAATTTAATATACTTACGAAGAGGTTTGTACTTAACTAGTTTCCTTATGTTTGAACCAAACTAAGAAACTTTACGTTTTTACTGTATGTAATAAGTGTATCACTTCAAAATACACCCACAAAAGAATTATCACCATAAAACCCTCATTACTTTCGACTGCAAACCACAATTACCGCACCACTACTTCGTTACCTGCTGTATAATGCGGTTGTACTCATAGTGTTGTGGTCTGGTTTATACATTTCGGCATCAAGTGTACAACAGTGGAATTAAGTTCAACGCTTTTATATTATTGTAAATAAGGCATGTCTTTAAAATTTAGGATAAAATCATAAAACGCCTAGGTTTAAAGTGAAGTAGCGTAGGGCGTTGTTGGTACATAAATTGTTGCCTGCTTATGGTAAACATTTTATTATACTAACTCGCATGTCTTCCAATCTGCATTGGAACAAAGGCCTCCAGGCCTAGTCGAGTTGTAAAGAGAGACTCAGAAGTGGGGCATAGAAGGTGTAGCTAGAAGTTAACACTTCTAGCTCTATTCAAGTAATTCTAACGAATTACTTGAATAGAGGTAATAAATCAACATTGTGATTTTAAATGTTAGATGCAATAAATAGTATACCACTCAAAATAGTTTTCCAACATTAAGAAAGGTAAATATGCAATCGGCGACAGATACTTACTGCAAGCAAGCAATGTTCTGATGACGCATCCAAAAGACAAAGCAGGTGATATTGTAACCGCATACGAAGGGAGATTTCCGAAACGTCAATGATAGGCAAACAATGTGGCTTAGGTGTACTCTATCCTGTTTCTGGAAGGTTCAAACTTGTGCAACGTTCACGGTCGATGTCGATGACGTCAGCGTGAGTCCTTGCACGGTCGGCTGGTCAGGATTCATCCCGTGGTTGCGGTTACAACAACTAGGATTGCTTTCAATGCCGAATGTGATGACGTCAATGTTTCTATGCGTTATTGCTAAGGGCAAGGATCTTCGCGGCTTCTATGCTCATCCCGGAATGACGTCATTCTATTGTGTTTGTTATGTCATTTCTTTGTGTCATCTTATTCGGAATATTGCTGACTTATTTCCCCGAGTATTCATTACCCCACGACACTGTTTCCGTGCAATTCTCGTACGTACTCACTTTTACATGTTTAAGAAATATGTCAAGATGTAGATTCAAACTGAATTTACGCAATAACGGAGCTCTTGCAAGGTTCTCCGATGTCACGAGTTCCAAGTATTTACGTGGGCTTTATTCGTAATCCTACTGTTAATACCACTTTGCCCCAGTGGTGGATAAACGTGGATCCGGCGAGATTAAATCTGTCCTTGGACCATTATCGTCTAAGCGAATTACGTAAATGTCGCTGTCTACGATCTATATTATTAGTATACTTTTGCTTCTAACATTGGTATCTTTAGTCTAATTTTATTTAATAACATTTCTTCTTCTTAGCAAATTAGTCAGAGCTTCCCAACATTTCAGCGTTCACTTTTGTTTCTTTTGTTTCAGCGTTTTTGTTAATATCTGCACAGTTCTTTGCTTCCACTATAAGTGTTATCATTGTCCACCATAAAAGCGACAGTTTGTTAAGTATCTGAACTTTTTTTAAAGCCCTATATCGAAGTAACTATAACTGATCATATGCTCCAGTGAAATAAATTCGGTAAAAGATAAATCTATCCCGTTACAAAATCTGTGCTCAAATACTTTCAAAACGCACCTAGATAATATGACAACGCATAGCAAAAAAGTGACTCTCACCGAACTAGCAACAGTTGATTGACAGTCGGTTGTAACATGATGAATCGCGAGTTGCGAATCTTTGAGGTCACCCGGAGAGGCTTTCGCCGGGCGTCGAACCCGGCCGCCCGGCGTTGCTAGGCAAAACATAACGGTCCTCAACACTGCCAACTCTTACAGAATAAGACTTGCGCGAGTACCAATTACGTCTTCCTACTTAAGTCACTTGGCTTATTGACAACGGAAACCGAGCAAAAAATCTAAGCGATAGCTTGAAAACAAAGTATAAACATTTGAAGCTGTCAAAATTAATATAGTAAAAATACACCTAGATAAAGCCAACGTCACATGGGCATCCCTATTAAACTACGTACGTGAATATGTTGATACTTCTTCTCACAACAGGTGTTTCGACTATGTATGTCGGATCATATAACCCAGTATGCAGTTATAATTGCTCTGAATTGTAAATGTTTATGTTCTTTACGGTGATGAAAATCATCTCGATCCGCAGTTAGTCTAGCCAAAGTTCACCACACTGGCCAAATGTGGACGGAAGACGCAAAAGGGTTTTTTATCTTTGAGAAAACATACCACCGTATCACAAAAGTTTAGTTAGATATGGCTTCAATGTAAACAAATATTTGAGGGCAATTTAAAAGACAGTTTTGCACTTTACATTATGAAGTCGCGAAACTATTCGCAAAACGCCGGCGGTGTGCAAAGAATATAAGATTAATCCGATCATTGTAGTAACATTGTACTGTCGCTTATGGTAACACCATAAGGCATAAAATAGAACGTTATTCAACAAATTTAATAACATGCGATGGTGATGGATGATACGCAACGCTCATGACAAAAAGTGATTGCTTGGAAACTAGGAAGTTCATATAACAGTTTACGTACTGTTAATTACTTGGGCGCTTTCAGGCAAGTTTTAGTTAATCTGCTAGACAAGTAATTATTCATTCGAATGTCTAAAGTTATATTAAGTGGTATTATTAATGCACTTGAGTTTATAGAGTAACTAGTTAATACTGGAACACAGTTAGAAATATTGTAAGTAGGTTGTGAGTACTCATGTAAATTACTTCCTTTGATTATATTGTCTTCTGAGGATTACACATTTTATTTATTATTATAAGGGACGACCAAATTTTATAAAACTGTATAACTGTTGGAAAAAGAGTTGGAAGCTAAGACTGTTTAAATATTCTCAGCTTCCCATTTCATTATCTCCTGCCCATTTTGTTTCACAATATTAGTTTTAGGATTTTAGTTCTACATATCAACGTCCATAAACTTACCCTATTCATATCCTGTTTGAATTAGAACCTATAAATAGATCTTTTAAAGGAGCCAACTTGCGATCACGACCACGCGACACACGGTTTGTACTTTGTACGGATTGTATATAGAAGTAACTTACCCCCATCATAATTACCGTGACAGTGTGTACTTCATTGCAGAGGATTTACATTTACCTTTTGTACGAGTACATACCTTGGGGCAAACCATAAAGCTGTACAAAGCAGTACCTGCGTAGAGAACCCTTAGTGGGAACTGCAATTACTGGAGGGGTTGTCCCTTGGTTATCAACGTTGTCATTAATAGTAACTGTGTTTTATAATGTAGACAGGTAGGTATTACGTATATGATAAGGAGTGTCACAAAAAATGTAATATTTTATAGTCATTTCATTTTATTATTTTTCTCCTGATACTCATCGGAAGTTACAGAAATAATAAATTTGTAAAAGCAGATTAATGATTTCTTTTTTCTCCTTAAACAATTAGCCGTTTACTGCAAAAAAGGTGAAAATTGGATCCAATTGGATTCATGAGAAGCTAAATCATTAAAGAAAAGGACATCTGATCCTCGACGGCTTTAAGCTGGGTCGACCGCGGCGTTTGCGTAGGTCGTCAGAGCCGAACGGCTGCCATTCGACTGACGGCACACATTTCTAAAGAAAGATCGGAAAAGGCAGAGATTAGTGCCTATCTTGCTTCGATGCTTAGTATACGTTTTTATCCAACTAAAGTAAGTAAAAGAAGCAGAGACTGATGAATGTGGAAAGAGACGGCAGGTCTGTAGCGATAGAGATATTTGGAATTCCGTTCCGGGGACCCGTCTTGAGGATGAATGTAAAGCAAGTACGTGGTAAGTTATGATTACAGATTTTTTTTTAAATATTAACATATAAAAATATTTTTCTCGTTTTTTGCGTGCAGAATGAGCAGTCGTGGCAACCTTAATTGTTAAATGTAATAGGCAGTGGGGACGACGCACTCTGAAGACCTTAAAATGTCCTTTGACTCATTCTCTTTTTAAATAATATTCTAAATGTTTGTAACACAAGTATTTTATGTAGCAACAAAGATTCCTTACGTTTATTACTATAATTAGATGCCCGAATGCATCCCTTGGACCACCAAGCTATTTAAAAAAAGTTAGGCTTTTTGATTTATTAGTGAATCTATATTTATACCTATCGTAACGATGTTCCTTCACCATAAAGCTAATGATAATGTGTTAATAGTATGCACGTAGCTTTAAAAAATTTGAGGTGCATATTGGAGTTTGATGGCCAACCGAACATGGCCCAGTTAGTAAGAATCCGTTACCAAGCCATTTCACAAATCACAAGAGCCCCACAACAACCAATACTTGCCTAAGCGATAACGTAATCTGTTTAACACGTTATATGTTATTCTAGTCCTGCAACGTTATAAATCTAACCAATTGCCACACGCATATACGCGTCCTTCTAACCCCGGCAAGTATTAATTACCCTTCACCACTCGGTAATCTGCGTACGAACTGGTCGTACTTGATGGAAACCATTCGTAATTGGCGAGCACGTGACGGCTTCGGGTGCGAAATCAACTGTCAGTTGTCCCTTGGCACACTTAGAAATTAAATACTTACAATGCACAAAATTTCTTTGGGAAATAATATTTAATGTGCTTAGTCTTTTATGCTCGCTTTATAGAAGGCGATAAGATTTTAGAACTTGATTTTGAAGAGTGCGGTAAGAATAATTTTATGTTTTTTTATCAAAGA
>DWPP01000320.1:0-12045 GCA_018251735.1 Eantis mithridates tamenund
ATACCTAAATACTATTATAAATCATACCATTATACACAATTACTCACAGTTACATTACAACTTGGTTACTTGGCATATGCCCGTACCTAGTTTAAAAAAAAACCCGACGATAGTCGAGACTCGAGAACAAGAAAAATCTTTAAATAAAAATAATATATTTATTTACAATGTTTACACAGTTTAAGTTACATTATATTAACATTACATTAGATAGAAATGTACAGTGTGAAACATCACAAAATGGATCAGTGTCAAATGGATCAAATAATCAGTGTTGAATATGCATATAATTCCGAAAACCTCGTTCTGCGTTCTGGGGTTTGTACTAGAATCCACCAAAGTGTGAATCAAGTATCAACCCAACTAAGCTCTCACGAAAAATTCAAACTCTTCAATTTTATGTCTATGGTTCAAATGAGATTAAAATAAAGATATTTCAATAAGACCTGGAAATGTGCCAAACAATTTATTCAATTCTGCGATGAATTATGGCCTCGATAAATAATTATCTTTCAATGTCTCGTAGCAAATTAATTGACGATAATATTTTTTACTATTATTAATAAAATATGGTCTATGTATTCATTTATCATTTCATACTATTTTAACTAATTTAACACTTACACACTGATATAATAAAATCATGACTCCTTAACTGAAAAAAAAACGTATCAAAACATATCAAAAATTTAAAATGTTGCTATAAAGATTTTGTAGGCGTAAGTATACAAAAAGTACTGGTCGGATTTGGATAAAAAGAAAAACAGATCACACCGGAATGGCAAGCTTTAAAATTAAGGAATTATCAATAACCAATTATATTATTATAATTGGTTAAGACTGTAAAAAGATATCACATATATCAGCAGGTGGACATAAAAAGGCGATACAGTAAAATACAACCGTCATCATTCATCATCAGCCGATCGATGTTGGTAACCAACGAGGCATGTTGGTGACGCAGTGGACAGAAATAGCGGCACGAGTGCATCATATTGGAGATTTAGTTGCAAACACCTGTACACGTCATGATAGAATTTATGAGTAGGGAAGATTTCAGTAAATCTCAAATAAGAAAGTGTTAGCCGATGTTCCAGTGGCGTCACCTATTGGTTAGTGATTGTATTTGTATTGAGTATAGTCACGTGGTTTCATAAAATAGTTCTTTCCAACCCTTCAACTATCATTTCATATATCACATGTATCCGTTTTTAAGATAGCAAGTCAAACACGCAAAGAGCCTCACGTTTTCAACTAACGTGATCACGTGATCAACTAACGTGAACAAGAAACGTCACGTGAATCATAAATCAACCAACATAGCTCTTGTCAGCAGTAAATCAGGTATGAAAAGCTCAAAATGTTTACTTTGTAATATTCCTGTTGACGAATTGGTACTAAATTGGAACGCCTCGTGTCCCACCTCATGCGTTACAGATTTTTTGTATAACTGAGCAATGAACGTGCTGGTCACCTACCTGATGATAAGTCGTCGCTGCAACTGCACAATACCTATGTACCCCAGCAATAAAAGATAAAAATTATGGTTAAAAAACTAAAATTAAAAAGCGCTTTTTTCGTTTTCTTATTTTTTAGTCAGATTTTCTCCTCAGAAGGTCCTTGAATGGCAACCACGTCTCGGTAAAAGAAGCACAGGTTGCCCCCCAACCAGGTGGACTGATGACCTGAGGAAGACAGTAGCAAACCGACAGGACCGGACGGAGTGACGCAAACTAGGGGAGGCCTATGTCCAGTAGTGGACTTCGACAGGCTGATGGATGGAGTCAGATTTTTACAAAAGCGTGTTTTTTATGTTCAAAACTTCTAAAAATTACATACCTACATACTGACATACAAACAAATATTGTATACACATCCCAAGCTAACAAAAGTGTGTTAAAAAGTGTTATAGCCAAATTGATATTGCTGTACGGATTCTCATAGTGGTTTGATTCACAAGTTAATGCTATATTTTTGAAGTACCATGCTATATTTATTCCCACATACCCTAAAATATTGCAGCTAAAGCCGAGTAGCCCCACTATTTCTTAATAACCAATCGATCTTAACTACAAACAAAGTTAATCACTTGTTGCAGCACGTGTCCGCCCGCCCTACATGTGTTCTAGGCGGCCATAAACCTCATTTACCTCAATACAATCTTTCAAACACAGGCATAAACTAGCTAACCATGGAATTCATTCAAAGAATAGGTTAGATTTGTTTGTAAATCTAGTCGGTTAGTGCCAATGCTAAAAATGTCAGTGGGACTCAGTATGTTTTACCAGCATACGCACCCATTTTCGAACGTTCGCGGTACTATCTCCATTTGTATGGCTATTGTATAAAAACTACCAGTCTCTATACACAGGAAATAAAGGTTTTTCCTGTCTTTAGTCAAGTTTTCAAAGTATTTCATCTTGTTCTATATTATTATTATTATTACACTCTTTAAACCAGAACACAGCACAAACTTTACTCCTCCAGCCCATCCCCCCCCAATCCCAAATTTTTGTTAACGGAGGGAAGGGGTACCCCGAATTTTTGGTACGGGTTTATGAAGATACTATTCTTACCACATACGCGTTGCTGTGCGTGGTCCCGTATTCAATACCATGGGTGCGCGAGTCTCTTACACCTCTCGTTGGTTATGACAGCATGTGCACTTATTCTGGCTTTCTTCCTAGTGTCGCTCGCTGAACAAGCTCTCATTAGCCGCCAGTAGCTTCTGGACAATTTTTAGTCGCCCCTTACGACAGGCAAAGCATAGTATGTTGTGTCTGTCCTTGTTAGAATGAGATATAACCCTTACGCTATGACTCTTACACTTAGATAACCTAACTATATGGAGCAGGCGAACCACGCCGCCCACATTTAATGCACCTATCTGCAACATTTGCAAACTTATGTACTTGCTATCCGTTAGATGCATTGTTTTAAATAGTTCAAATGTTTGAACCGTTGCCAGTCGTGAACCGCGTCGGTAACGTTGTAAACAGTCGTTGCGCCACCATGATTTATAACCTGTGGTCTAATGTCATATAATATTTCATAATTATTTGGCAAACGGTATGAACATAAACTTTAGTAACGTATTGATCATCATTGTAAACCCATTCCTATTCCATTGGGCACAGGTCTTTTAAGGTCAAGAAAGGTTTAGACGTATTCACTATATTAATCTGTTCAAAAAAATTCTAAATTAACTTTTAGATATCTAGGTTTTACGATGTTTTTCACTCCTCAAAGCAGGTAAAAACGTATTTCCTATCATGCACATAACTTTAAAATATTGATGCTCGCTGGTATTTGAACTTTTTGAAGTGAAAATCCTATATCAAAACTATTAGTAATTATAATATTCACAATTGTATACACGTATTTTGTTGGTTTCAGAAGTTCCTGAATTCCACCACGACATGACCGACCATTCTCATCTGTAAGTTCGATAGTATGAGTATTAAAAGCTTCAGTTGTCTTGTCTTGAAAAAAAAACTTTATTTATAATAATATAATAATATAAATAATTTTATTTATAATTATTGTATAATTTTAAAATTATTTTTTTTGTGGAAGAAGCGCGGTAAGTCGGTAAGGATAGAGATATTTGCCACTCCGTGCTCTTTATCTACCCCATAAGGGATCTGGCGTTTAAATTGATCCCGTTTTGAAACAACACTTACATAGCAGTAAGATAAAAATTGTTACTAACACACTAACAAACTGTGGACATCGTCTGAAATAAATTATTATTTAATTTAAAATTGTTATAGTTACAGAGTTACAGTCACAGACAGTTCATAATTCTAACATCAAAGAAAGTGACACAACAAAATATTTTAAGCTGCTAATTGGAAGTATCATCTAATTAATTTAAAAGTCATTTTCCTCCAATGCTCCACATTATAATAATGGACAAAGTCAGGTGTGCCCACGTACTTATTGTTTGTAATCTTTGGATAATCTTAAACCAAGTCGCCGGACGCGTTTGCCTGTCTATCTAAGCTTGATAATCTCAGAAATATCCACGTAAGAAAAATGGTTTTTAGTGGATCGAAGTCTCACACTACCTCCGTCGGCCTAATAAAGAAGGATGGACGACCAAGTTTCCCTGACGTAAAAAAATAGACCTCTGATAGGATATGGATGTCCATGGCTTGCAATGCCAAGCACCTATTAAAGAAAATCCGTGAATAAAAATCTATATCGAACTTAAATGTCTATTTCGTATTATTTTCAAGGATGAGTGAGCTTGTAAAATAAATCTATAAATAACGTTCAAGGATTGAGGAAAACCGTGAATACTATTTACGAACTTCGTGGAGTGTGTTCCCACGATCAAAATAATGATCTACCCGTAAGATTAGCTGCTGACAGGTATGACGACATGAAATGTTAAGCAGGGCTGGCTATCTTGGTATAGATCAGGGCAGACCGAATATTTCACGAAAACATTAACAACAACATGTTGATTGCAGATGGATATAATAGTCTAAAAGGGAAGTATAATTCGTGAAAGCTTTCACAAAATTTTCATGAAAATTGGTTCAGCTGTTGACACAACGTTAGCAACTTTAACGTAATTTCTTTTATACTAGTTACTGTCAAATATCTTAATAATATCGCACAATGCATATTGTCCCTTACTTTTTTCTGGGAGGAGGAGCCTACGAATATATCTCTACCCCTAAAGTACTACTTCTAAAATCATATCGCCCTCCTTTTGTGATCAACACAAACAAATCCTATGGGAACTATTTTTTAAGTAACTAATTTCCAAAATGCTATTCAGATATAATCTGTGCGCCAAATTTCGTCTAGGAAAACATCCATCCAGTTATCATATCTAGAAGTTTGTCAACCATGTCGTCAAATGTCCTGAACTACAATTTCATGGAAATTAAATGCTCCAATAACATTTCCCACAATTGAACCTAAAACAATAGCAGTAATATGTATGTTTGTCTTGTCATTCGTCACACTTACACAACGATTTACGCAATTGTCTTGATGAAGTTTACGTAAGGAAGATGCAACTTGTTCTCGTTAGAAATTGCTAGGCAACCTACAATTAGAATTAACGCCATGATTGTTAATAGAAGATGCGTTGCGATTCCTGAAGTCTAACACTAGCATTTGTGTGTACCACGGTTATCAGGGTGGCGTAGGTGCTTCCCCGGGTGAATTGTCCTGTACAAGCTCTACATACTGCAACTACTTTTCTACCTATGGCTAGTCGTTCTCTAAAAAGTCAACTTTAGGTCATAGGCGTAGCAAAAAATTCTTATTGACATTAGATAGCGCATCTGTTCTACTCGGAGTTATCAGATGTTTGTGGGTGTACCACTACCAGGTAGGTTGTATACGTCATTTGTTCTTCTCCAAAACTATTTTAAAGTAAATAATAAAATGATTACATTACTTATTACTAGTTTAGTAGCGTGACAGAAACAAAAGTAAGTATTGAAACGTGAAATTCAATACTTACAGAATTTAAATTTAGTTTTCAGTATGTTTTTGAGTCATAAGACTAAGTTTTTTTGTTAACAGATAAGACAGAAAAGAAGGTATTGTGAATATGCTAAGGGAAAGTTATTGGAACGACGAACTAGGTAAGTAAGAAGCTAGATAAGGTTCGTGGAGAACAGGAATATTTAGCGCGAACTTCTGAAGGCCCATGGTCAGCAGGGGACTGCAATAGGCTGAAGCGAAAGGAAAAGTTTGTGGTGATGCAAGTATATATGTATATACATACATCGCGATAAAAGCAACCTATTAAATATTTTCGAAACGAACTACAATTTCCATAAAGCTTATAGTCTTGGGCACATGAGGAAAATAAACAATTCCTTGTAAACCATTCACCGACTATAAAAGTAGTGCAAAAGATCTATATGAGATCTTTCTACATCAGAAGCTAAATGCGTTGTAGAATTACCAATAGTTTTAAATTTATAAGGACAGTTTTAAAAACACTTAATTAAAAAAGACTTACGTAAAAGACTTAGTTGTCATAAAATTTTATGTAGTTTTTATTTTCCCATATTTCGCATACAATCTTTAACTGTACACATCGCCCTTTCCGAAGATAATTAAAAACATTTATTATTTATTTTGAAATCCATTTGTTTTTCATGGTTATTATATAACGTGATTATTATATAGTGAACATTATATAGTGAACATTTTTTTATACAACAAGTAATATGATAAACAAGCAACAACATATAATATTAGTATGGATTTAAATACCTGACAGACTGATATATCAACGCAGGTCGTGGTCTTCTTCTCACGCCTGTTGGGCGTGGGGAGCCAGTTTCGGGGCGTATGCCCCCTGACTGGGGTTTCTGTCGCAACACATTGAAATGTGTCGGTCCTTGGGGGGGGACCGGGTGGTCCCTTTGGTTCTTGTGGTCCTTTTGGTCCTTGGGTCCCAGGTCACTCGGGTAATTGGATGGGCTTAGCCTCTTTTAGTTTGTTAATTAATTAATTATGTATTTTTTTTTTCTTTTTTTTTAATGTATATTTAATCAGTGTATATTATACATATATATATATATATTTTTTTCCCTTTCCCCTGAGTGACCTGGGCGATGTCGTGTCCGGTGAGCGCGCTGATGCACGCGGCGTCCCTCTTCTTCTTCTATTGGGCTTCGTCGTCCGTCCCCCGCAGTAGCTCTCGCGGGAACGGCCGGTGATCCGGAGGGCGCGCGTGGTGCGGCGCGAAGTCCTGCAGACGCAACACCCTGGAACATTCAGTGCGCGCAAACATGCCTTTTGCCAGGCGGGTTATGTGCTCGTCCAGTGACTCGACCTGGAGGTCCCTCTGGATAACAATGTTCCTCACATAACGCGGTGATCCAACGATTCGACGCAGCGTCAGCGACTGAACCGCTCGCAGCCGTTTGCGCTGCGGTTCGCTCGCGAGCGCGTACCACGCTGGAGCCGCGTATGTGAGGCGGGGGCGGATATAGGTTTTATACACGGTGGTTTTGTTATGCACCGGGAGTCTCGAGGAGAGCACTGGACGCAAGACAGCCGCTGCTGCCTTCGCCTGGGCGACTGCCATATCGATGTGTGCCTTCATGGACAGTCGGTGGTCAATCATCACTCCAAGGTATTTTGCCTTGTGAGCCCAGGACAGGTCTATTCCCATGAGCTTCAGGGCGGGATCGTTGGGGGAGAAACCGCCTAACCTTACGGCCTGCGTTTTTCCGATGTTCACCGACAGGCGCCATTTGGCCAACCAGCCGGGGAGCTCGTCTAGCACGCGCTGCATTTTGACGATTGCGTGCTTAGAAGTAAGCGAGGTCGTCACAAATGCAGCGTCGTCCGCGTATAGTGCTAGCAGCGCCCCCTCGGGCGCCGGGAAATCGTCGGTGAAGCAGGAATAGCAGGCCGGGGACAGACAACTCCCTTGAGGGACTCCGGCCGCTATATGGTGTTCTGCCGATGGAACGCCATCTACCACAACCCTGAAGCTTCTATCTTCCAGGAAGCTAGCGATCACTCTAACGATACGTCTGGGGGCCGACGTCTGCGACAACTTGTACAACAGACCGTCGTGCCAAACTCGATCAAACGCCTTTTCCATGTCCAGAAATACCGCACACACACGTTCCTTCTTATTTAAGGCCGTGGTGACATGGTGCAGTACCCTGGACAGCTGGAGGGTGGTGCTGTGCTCCGAACGGAATCCGAACTGTTCCGGACGAGGGGTAAAATGCAACAACAGCTGTCTTAACAGCAGTGACTCAAACACCTTTGAAAGTGTGGCTAGCAACGTGATTGGCCTATAGCTCTCTGGCTTCAGTATGTTTTTCCCCTGCTTGGGCAACATGATGACGTGCCCAATTTTCCAAATGTGTGGAAACTTACCCGTGCGCAGAATTCCATTAAACAAGCGGGTGACGGCTCCGACAGTTCTCCTCGGAAAGTGTCGGAGCGCCGCATTGGTAATGCCATCTGCGCCGGGGGCCTTTCTGGCTTTTGTTCTGTTGATCGCGCGCTGGACCATGCTCGGGGAAAAGACCACTGGGTCTACATCAGGAGCTATAGGCGTGGCGAGGTAATCACGGACGTAATTGGTAACCACCTGTAAATGTTCCACCTCGTCTGTCGGATTCGGTTGGAACTGGCGTTCTAAGTGATCGGCGAAGATCTCTGCGCGATCTTCCGCCCGGTATCGCGGTGCCCCATCCCGGTGGACTAACGGGCGAACCGGAGCGGGAGTGCTCTTGAAGGAGCGACAAAGGCGATGGATCGCCGGCCAATCATCGCCAGCGTCCTCGCAGTTACGCTCCCAGCTCTCGGATTCGTGGGCCCCTATCAGTACCTTCAGACGATCCGTGATGTTGTTGAGCTGGTTCTTCAGCTGGGGACATCTGGACTGCTGCCAGTCTTTACGAAGGCGCCTTTTCCGCCCTAAGAGCTTGGCTATGGTGTGCGGGAGAGGCGCAAGCCTTCCCTGTGCCGTTCGCTCGGATGTTGCTACTTCTAAGGCGTCCTTCACGCTGGCAGTGATGTCGACCGCCAGCTGGTCAACTTCCATCGCGGTGCTGACAGGTCTGGTAGGTGTAGTGATCTCTAATTGTTCCTGGAAGCGTTCCCATTTAATGACGCGACGTGGTCTGGGCGTCACTTTCGCTGGTTGCCTATCCAGGACGAGCAATACAGGAACATGGTCAGACCCCATGCTATCCTGAAGGGACTCTAGTGCCAAGTTGCAATTCAAGCCTCGGTGTACAGCGATGTCTATAACATCGGGACAGAATGCCGGATTGTCATGATATATTGTCGGAGAGTCTGGGCCACTAACCTCGTACCCTCGGCTCTCGGCGTCGTTGAACAATGATCGTCCATTTGCACAGATGGTCGTGCTGTTCCACCCCGGGTGCTTGCAATTCCAGTCCCCAGCGGCGGCGACCGCGCACGGCGCGTCCAGCAGGGTGTGGACGTCTGCCAGTGCTAGTCTGCCTCCGGGGGGCCTATAGACTGCGTACAGCCGGGTGGGGGTGCTCTCTATACATACCTCTACGCCTAAGGCGTGCATACTTGCCAGTCTTAAGGACGGCAAGAGCTGATGGACGATCGGTCTTTTGACTAAGACCACTAACCCGCGATATGCATGGCCTGAGTCCGTGACCTCGTCCTGGCGGTAAACCAAGTATCCCGGAAATCTTACGGTGTCTGACGGGGACAAGAAAGTTTCGCAAATAAGAACCACGTCTACGTCTTGTTCCCGCAGGAGAAGTCGGAGGAGGGCGGCCTTACGCCTAAGGCCGTGGGCGTTCCAATATATAACTCTGAGCGGTTTACCGGCCATGTTGACGGGCTATCATCAACATAGTCAGCCCATTCAGGAGAATTGGCAACGCATCTCGGCCCTGGCTAATAGCCATGATGGCCTCCTGCAGCATCTTTATCATCTCCATATCTGGAGTTGATGCTCCCGCTGCCGCAGAGGCAGGTGCGGGAGTGGGTTCTGTTGTTACCTTTTTCCTCCCCTTTCCCTGCTCTTTTGCAGGGCGGGGGGCGTTGGAGGTCGCTGCAGGAGTTTGCTGCGAAGGGGCGGTCGTTGCTTTTGGCACCGTCCGCCTTCTTCGCCTAGCCTTTTTCCTCCGACTTTTAGTGGAGGCTCCTCTAGCCGGCGGGTCATTGGCAGCCGCCATGAGTGAGCCCTCGTGCTGCTCCTCATGTGTCTGCTGCTGCTGGGGACCAGCCGATGGCGTTCTGGTTTTGGCGCTCTTAGTCGCCGTCAGAGCCACTGTGCCTGCACGCCTGTTCCTAGCTTCCCGTTTAAAAACGGGACAGGACGTGTGGTTCGCTGGATGCGGCCCGCCGCAGTTCGCACAAGTCGCGGGAATTTCCCGGGGGCGTGGGCATAAATGTGCGGCGTGTTCATCGCCACACCGCACGCACGCCTGCTGCCTGTGGCAGTTGTGCGAACTATGGCGGAATTTTTGGCACCGGTGGCACTGTGCCGGTCCCTTTTTACCCCGCCAGGCTTCAATCTTGATACCAGGCATACAAAGCAGTTCCGTCACTGCATATATGCCTGGGAGCAGGTTCTCCGTCCTCTTAAGTATGGCGAGGAAAATGCAACCAGGGCGCCCGCTCCGGGCCCTGATTGGTCGCACATACTCTGGGACGAAGCCCAGCTCTTGGAGCTCATTCTCCACTTCCTGCGGCGCAGTATCCGCCGGCAAGCCCCTTATTGCCACTCGGACGCTGCGCTCCGCTGGGAGGGAGTAGCAGAACCAAGAGATTTTCTCGGTTCTTTCTAGGTTGGTCAGATAGCTCTGAACCAGCCTATACTCCCTCTCCTCCTTGGGAGTGAATCGCACCCCTTGACCAAAGGGGCGCGCGTTCGGCGCTCTCCCCAGGGAGGACTTCAACTCCCGAAAATGATGTGCCCAATTCGGGAGTCGCTCAACTATCAGCGGAGGAAACCTACCCCTGGCTGATTGACTAATGGAGGCGGTCGCAGACGGCACAGTACCTGTTTGCTGCTGACACTGAGGGGGGCCCGCACTCTGCAGGGCGGGTGGCGGTGTGGCGTGGGCTGCGGCGCTCGACGGCGTGTGGCCGGTGCGCTGCAGCTGCTGCTGTGTGGCGTGGGTTGCGGCAGGCTGTGCGGCCGGCGTCTGCATCGCGGCGCCGGCGTACGTCATCTGCTTCACCTGTGGCGTATAAGGGGGATATGAGTGGATGCTCATGTTCGCGCTCGCGGGCGCGATTTGCGACGGCGCGGATGACGCGGACGCGGATTGTGGGTGCGCGTGCGTTGACCCCTGCGACCCTCCTCTAACGCCGGGAGCGGACTCGGCGGAGGATGGGGGGGGGGCGGCGTCGCCCTTGGTCGAAACTTTGCGCACGCGGGCGCTTTCGGTGCCGGGGTCCTTGCGTGGGTCCCTGGAGCGCGGGCGCGCGGCTGCTGCTGGGGCGTCGGCTGCTCCTTCCTCCGCGCAGTGCCGCTTTGCGTCCCGTGAAGCCTCGGTGGGCCCCTCCGGGCTGCGCGGTCTCCTGCGCGTTTCCTCTTTCTTCACCTCCTCCCAGAAATCTGAGAGGGAGGCTTCAGAGGGGGTGGGAGCTCTTCTCTGGAGGACTACATCCCTCATGAAGTCCTCCAATTTTGCTCGTATCTCCTCCGGCGATGTGTCCTCCTCCAGCAGGTTAGCCTCGACTAACGCGTCGTATCGGTCCCTGGTTCCCGGAGAAAACTCCAGGAGCCAATCGGGGACACGACGGGTCGAGGACGAGCGAGGAGGCGTCGTCGGAGGGGCATCTTGTGGTGTCAGCGTGGCGGGTGCGTGGCGTGGCGTCGGCGTGGCGGGCGCGTTCGACGGCTGCGGAGCGGCACTGCTCGACGCAGACGGCGACTCGGCGCGCGCGTACGACGCGGCTGCGCTGGTGCTGCGCTGTTCCCGCGCTTTCCGCGGGATCTCCGCTCGGCTCGGGCGTTGGGGCAGAGGAGAAAGGGCGCTCAACTCCGCCGCCTGGGTCGCGGGAGTCCGCGGTGCGGGGGCTTCTTCATCGGTTGGGCGGTCCGGCGGACGATTCGCGACCGGGGCGGAGCGCTGTGTATCAACAAGCGCTCGCTCCGTCGCGGCTGCATCCTGCTCTGGACCTCCCTCAATCCGCACTCGCTCCGTCCTGCTCGCGCGCGATGAACTGGATCGCGCCGTCCTTGTCGAGCTCGAACGGGAGCTCGACCGATGACGCGACTTCGCGCGCGGCTCGGCCGGCCGAGGGGGTGCGGGGGGGTCGTTGTCTAACGGCATCGCGCCTCCGGAAACAGCGCCGCAGCCCTACGGGGGCGCGGCGCGGAGCTCGGTCCCGGTGGGTGATCCCCTCGAGTGGTGTTGTCTACCACGGTTTACGATTAAACCGGGTAGACAAACTAAGCGGAACGAATAAAATACTTCCCGTGGAGGTGTTGTGTGTATGGGCGATGCAACACTCCATATTTTTCGGAACGTGTACAGGCCGGTTTTATTACGCGACGGACGATGCATTAGCGTCGCAGTCAGAGAGCCGAGC
>DWPP01000321.1:0-12033 GCA_018251735.1 Eantis mithridates tamenund
CACCGTAAAGCACGTGATAATTAGTAACTAACTAATATGCACATAATTTCGAAAATCATTGGTGCATGCTGGGATTTAAACCCGGACCCACCAAATGTGAATCTAGCATTAAACCAACTCAGCTACCACGGCATCAACACTTAAGTATTTGATACACACTTAATATACACATAAGTATTTGAAGTTTCACACGATTTCAATTCTATAGCGCCATCTAGTGTCCAGTAGAATACAACTTAAACGTCTCACTTCAGTCACAATACATGGTAGCGGCAAAACGAGGAACTATTATTACAAAATAAATATTTTAAATGCAGCTAATGAGCAGTACGTATTTTTAATCATTTTAAAAGGAAGAAATATGTTAAAATTCATTGACTATAGATATTACTAAGAATCAAATATGATATCACTGTTGTCAATTCGGATTAAATTTTAAATGAAAAGCGACATCTAGTGCTACCATCAAAGATGATTACGGGTTATACTCTTCGTAAAAGCAAGACATCAAAAATGATTTACCTATGAGGCTAATATTGTCTTGTTCTACATCAACTTCACGTACTAATTATATGCATGTAATATTGTACATTATTAAAACTGATTCTATTTCTTTCCTATATTTATTTTACAATAATGGGGAGAAAATTTAGGCAGCTAAAGTTCTTACAAAATTTTAAAATAATATCTATAATTGAATTAATTGACATGCCTGTTTTTACTTAAAATTAAAAAAAACGATACAAATACTAAATAATTAATTATTAAAATATGTAATAACTAGGAAGTTGGGTTAGTAATAATGTCAACATTTTGCTACTCGCCAACAGATGGCGCTACAAAAAGGCATTTATGACTCCCATTGTTAAAACCTAATCAATAATAATAACCAGTACTTTCTTTCGACATTAAGTTAAAACAAATATTATCTAATCTATAATATATAAAATTTAAGAGTTCACATAGAACCAAATATTGGCAAGTTACGAGTTCAATTCAATACTTACGAGTAAGTAACATGGGAGTTTTAATAAACAATTCATTTCTATCCCGCTACTCAAGTACAAGCCTTACAAAGTTGAAAAGCATTAAAGTATAATCCAATAGTTACATAATAATATTATTATGCTTATCATCTTGACCTCGTTTTTTGGATTTAATAATGCTATTTGATTTTCTATAATATTTAAATTAAGTAGAATATTAAAGTTAAAAAGGAAAATAAGAACTAAAGGTCAACAGTATGAAAACTTTTATAAAGGCAAGTCTATTCTATTCAGACACTAGATGTATGTACTTCGTTCACGCGGGAGTCGATTAGGACGCGATTTTTCTGCGAAAACCTGGATCCCGTGAGAATTTCGGGGTAAAAAGTAGCCAATATGTTATTCTAGTGTAAAAGCTCTATTTTTACAAAGTTTAGATTAAAATCCATTCAATAGTTTTTACGTAAAAGAGTATCAAACATCCATCCATTCTTACAAACTTTCGCATTTATAAGATTAGTAGGATCTAGCATAAATTCAAACATAGCCAACCGTTGTTTTACTAGCCTGTTAAAAAAAATATGAATGTATAGTCCCTGGTTCACTTCCCCCACGGGTCGGAAAGCAAACGCTGTTATGCACCTTCAAATTCTAGAATTTGTGCAGTTTTAACAGAAATTACTACTAGTAACTGATTATTAGACGAAGTTGCACTCCAATCCTCACTGAAAACCAGAGTGATTGAATATACCATGAATCATTCCGATCTTTGCGAGTAGGCCTGTGTTAAAGTGTGGGTTAAGAATGACAAGATAGTAATGGTCATTTTTAACAATTTGTGTTTTTAAAACCTAATAAATCCAGATAGTAAGGCAGAGGTAGGTTACTTATCACTTCCAATTTTATCACTAAAAAGCAAATCAAATTTTTGAATCCAGAAATAACAATAAATTATGATTATTACAAGCGTACGTCGCACCAAAGACCAGAGGGATTTCATTATTACACAGCAGAAAATAAAATTTTACGAGACGTTTTCGCGGGATAAAATTTTTTACGCCTCCTTTTATAGGAGTCAAGAAGTACCTACTGAAGCTATAAAGTCGGCCTTACTCTATATAATACATGGCACTTATTTAAGGGTGGGGACAGAATTTTCCCATCTTTACCAATATCTTAGTTATTTCACTGGAAAGTATGATTATAATTTTATGCACCTGACCTAATAGGATGACGGAACTCTTGACGGTAGGTAAATAATCATTTTTTTCTACCGTTTTGCAGATTTTTGCTTTATTGATTTTATACGATCTACAGGACCGTACAAGCTAAAGAGAACCAAGCGAAATTACCGCTTTTATTTGGTTAATAACAAGCTTCCTTGATCCAAGCAATCATACGGAAGTATATTGGTCGATAATCCTTAGGTACACATAGGTATTAAAAGAGATAAATAATAATTTATTGTTATAATGGCTTGTACAAAAAGTGCCTAATAAAAACTCCGTATTGGATCTAGCTTTTTTCATTAATGTGGATTCGTTGATGTCCACAAATTAGCGGGCAAACTCAAACTAATCAAGTATGTGGCCAATACCAATGGTAGCGCCAGTGGTCAATTTCTCCAAGAAATGGAATAACATTTTATAAAACTTTATGAGCACCGTCTTAGTAGGTACATATCTAGTTTACCAATACATAAACAAAAAATAAAATAATTATATAAAATAGTTATGAAACTTACCTCAGCAGTCACCCGGTACGCGCCCTTAGCCTTGCTGTGCTCTGGTGAGTGCCGCAGGGCCTTCGCATCAATCTGCACGTTGGTCTGCATTTTGATATCTTCAGCGATTCTTCATCACACAAACACCACATACAAACACTTTTAAGAGCTTAATAAAAAGTACTAAGTTCACAGTTACACTGTTCACGTAATTTACAATTTTAATTATAATAATTTACAGTTACGGTTAAGCGCTGTAAAGAGTTGAAACATTATACTTGTTTATTTTAAAAAATACTAATTTTTTTTATCTTTATTTTAAAATTAAATTTTTAATATCTTTGTCTATCTACAATGCTGTTGTTTTGATTAATCATTGACTCGAATCCTATTAGTTGCATTTCATATCTACTTCGACATTTGTATAGTTCCATTTACTTCAAATGTTCATTTTGTAGACGTTGAAAATCATCTGAAACAAGAAATATAACTCTGTAGAAATATACATGAAAGGTCATAAAGGGGCCTGGGTTCGATTATCAGTGGTGCAAAAATATATTACTGGTCTGAATGTATTGGTGAGTGAGTTTCTATTATAACCAAGATTGAGATTTCTAGTGTAGGAATGTGATTATGATGCGTCATTAGTTTATGCAAATAAATGGTTTTGCCTTTTGTCTTTTTAAACCACAGATAAGTTACCTATTGTTCTGTGCAAGCCGCGATAGAGATTATTTTATCCCCTCGAAGCCATTACTGGTACAGATTTATGTAGCGTTAACTCTCTCTCGGGAACATTTATCACTACAAAAATGGTTGGAACTATTCAATAAATTTATCCTATATCTTTAAGAAGAATATTCACTTATTACTTTGAAGTGTCATTAACAAAAAAAATGTTTATTTGCATCACATAATTTCAAATTAAAACTAAAAGCGAATGAAATATTTGAAAATCGAACTGGTCACCATCAAAGCAACTAAGTTGCACTGCAGTTATATGTAAACATCAAATAATCAGTAGCTACAAATATTTTTCCGAAAGGTTAAAAATCATTTGGTTGGTATAAAAGCATTTTTCTCCGTCGTTTAACAATTCAGAACGGACACGGCCCATTGTTTGCTCTGATTTATTGCTGCCAATCGCAGCTATTCAGATGACAATAGAAACACCCCAATATGTTTTAGAGACGTCTTTGAAATATTGTAATATTCAACCTATAGATAGACCAAAATTTGAATTCTGCATACATACCTAATACATTTAAAGTAAGTATTTAACAAATAGCGTAATCAACCGGGAAGCATTCATCGATTGGGAAGGAACGATTTTCCGGAGATACTTTTATGTATGAGGACTATTTCCTCCTGATTGATGTCATGAGTAGCAAATTATATTTTATTTGAGGTTCACGCTTGTGCCAAATTTCTGAGTAAACTTTTAACTGAGATCACAGGACAGAGCTGGTTTGACATGCTTGCATATTGATGTTGTCTGGTTCACTGATACGGAGATTGCAGTGATGACTAATAATAATCGGAAGCGCACCCTATTGTGGCCTCCAACCTCCCCTATAGCCACCCAAAATACCGCTTGAACTTGCTTCTAATGCTGGTCAATCTGATAGATATCCGAGTATGATTATTGTCGCTAATAGTCCGACGCGGTTGTTAATACACAATAATATCATCAGAGGTAACTTGTAAATGCTCTCATATCAAATAATAAGTTCACTTACCGATCATTAGGGTGAGTCGATTTTCAAAAGATTTTGATAAAAATGATGCAGAGATCTTAAACGTTGCGTTATTATCTTTATATTCCAAAAATAATATAATTTATAAAATTAGATATATTTCGAAGAAGCCCAATAAACCGAATAATAAGTTACCGTGACAATTTCAAAAACTACAAATCATTTTAAAATGTACTATTTTTACTAACTGTTCTTGTTTTAGTTTAGTCTTATAAACACAACTACATAGCACTAAGTCACTTTCCTACATATTTTTTTATGTGGGTAGATGTAGTCAATATTAACGGTTTTGATGGTGGGTACGTGTTAATAGAATATGAGTGTTAGAAATATGGCAATGTAAGCACATTATCTTTTAAATTGTTAATATGGTAACACTGAGCCCACGCTATCCTTCCTTCTTAAGATGTCAAGCAAGTTGTATTGTACCTATGTTCTTTATGTCTAAATTAATTAATAAAGTCATCCAAAGTAATCAAGCTGTGTCTGATATTTAATTACAACAGGTTATGGGCCCAGACACATAACTATACAAAAATCAGTGCGAGAAGGAAATAAAAACACGTTCGGAAATAAAGGCCAAACTAAGGTTAGGTCGGCGCAACAACGTGGTCGTATACTTGTTCGTTTGGTGGAGCAAGGAAGGTCATCGCAATGGAACTAAATCTAAACTCAAATAACAGCTTGATGAAGTTAGAAGGAGCCAGTAACTGGAATATTTGGAAGTTCCAAACTACAGTTTTGTTACGAGGTCAAAACTGGTTAGAAATTGTCGAAGGAAGATGTCTAAAACCCGAAGACAGTACTGGACGTTCCGCTTGGGAATCTAAAGATGCTAAGGCACAAACATTATTAGTTACGAGAATGACAGAAAATGTCATGTTACATATTATTTCGTGTTCAACGTCAGCAGAAATGTGGAGAAAGTTGCAAAGTGTGTATGAACAAAAGACTGAAACAAATATTCACATCATACAGCAACGATTTTTTCAATACAAATATGAAACTGGTACTGATATGTCCACGTTTCTATCTAAAATCCAGGAAATCCAAAATCAACTTAAACAGATGGGCGAAGAACTATCAGATAAGTTTGTAATAACAAAGGTGTTAATGTCTTTACCAGAAGAATATAAACATTTTGTGTCGGCCTGGGAGTCAGCCCCAGAGGATAAGCAAACAATTGATAATTTAGTGGCAAGACTATTGGTTGAGGAGGAAAGATTGAAAGATAAGAATGAAAGCCGTCAGCTTAATTCAAACTCATCTGCATTTGTTGTAAAGGATAAAAAGAACATGAAATGCTTTAATTGCAATAAACTTGGGCATTCTCGTGCTGAGTGTAAAAATAATAATATAAACAAAAATGAAGGACATAATAAATGTTTTTACTGTGGCAAGAGTGGGCATACTAAGGCAAAGTGCTGGTTTAGGAAAAATAAAGACCATAAGAAAAGCAATGCCTTTGTGGTATCAAATTCATCGGTGGGTCATCAGGAGTCTCACTGGTTAGTAGACTCTGGAGCGAGTCAGCACATGTGTTATGATCGTGGTCTGTTCTCATCATTTACCTATACAAAGCAAGACTCTGTAATTATTGGTAATGGCGCATCTATAAGCGTTCTTGGTTATGGACAGATGATGGTACAAGTATTTGATGGAAGGGAATGGGTAGATACTACCTTAGAGAAGGTTCTTTTTGTACCAGAGTTGAAGACAAATCTGTTCTCAGTAAACTGTGCCTCAGACAAAGGTTATGTCATGCTGACAGATCACAATACATGTAAATTTTATAAAAACAACACTGTTTGTGCAATTGCAAAACGAGTTGGCAGTTCATACTATTTGGAGTTTCGATATCAAAATATACAAGCCAGTGTAGCTAAAACAACAAATAGTACATTAAAAGAGTGGCATAAAAGATTAGCACATCAAAACTTTGACTATGTAAGGAAAGTGCTCTCAAGAAATAATATTGATGTAAAACAAGATTTAAACACAACATGTGAAAGTTGCCTAGAAGGTAAAATGCATCGTTTACCCTTCAGAAACAGTCAGAACATTAGCTCAAAAACATGTGAATTAATCCATGCGGATACTTGTGGACCAATGGAGGTAATGTCAATTGGTGGTGCAAGATATTTTTTAATACTCAAGGATGATTACTCAAATTATAGATCAGTGTACTTTGTCAAGAATAAATTTGAAATAAAGAAAGTTATTGAAGATTTTATAAATAAAGCAGAAAATTTAACTGGAAATAAAATAAAAGTATTTAGATCCGATAATGGACTAGAATTTGTAAACAAAGAAGTAAGGGAATTATTTTCAAAACATGGGATATTACATCAAACAAGTGTTCCTTATACTCCAGAACAAAATGGAAAGGCAGAACGAGAAAATCGTACTCTGGTTGAGGCTGCGAGGACAATGTTGAGTGCTTGCAAGAGATTGCCAAAGACATTATGGGCGGAGGCTGTAAATACAGCAGCATTTGTCTTAAATAGATCAGGCACAAGTAAAGATGGTAAACACTCTCCATATGAGACGTGGTATAAAAGGAACTATGATATTTGTCAACTAAAACCATTTGGTACCCCAGTGTACTCACATATTCCAAAAGAAAAAAGAAAGAAGTGGGATATTAAGGGAGAAAAAGGTATGATGGTGGGATATGGAGAAACAGTTAAAGGTTACAGAATTTATTTCCCTCATAAAAATAATGTAGAATTAAAAAGAGATGTAGTATTTTTAGAACAGGAACAAAGTCATGAAACTGATTGTGAAGTAAAGATTAGTTACAAAGGAAATAATGAAGATAATAATAAGCCCCTTGAACAGCTTAATGAATCTGAGCCAGGTAACCTCAACGAAATGACTATGACTACAAATGTATCTGAAGAATCTGAAAGTGAGTATAAACCTTCCAGTGACGATGACACTTTAGTGGACTCCTTTGACATGTCTGAGATACATCAAAGGGAACGCAGCAAGCGGGTAAGAAAACCAGCTGTTTTTTATAACTGTCAAAATGTTTGTACTCTAGAAAATGAACCTGTCACCTATAAAGAGGCCATGTCAAGAAGCGATGCTGAGGAGTGGAGTAAAGCCATTAACAGAGAGTTGCAAACATTAAAGGAAAACTGCACTTGGGAGTCATGTGATGTACCTATGAATGAAAAAGTAGTAAGTAGCAAATGGATATTTAAAATTAAAAGAGGTAAGGATAAAATTGTGCAATATAAGGCTAGGTTAGTGGCCAGAGGGTTTGAACAGGATGATTTTGTAAATTTAAATGACCTTTATGCCCCAGTGGCAAAATTATCAACTCTAAGGGTTTTTGTAGTAATTGCGACTAAATTAAATTTACCCATATTTCAAATGGATGTAACTGGAGCATTTCTTTATGGTGAAATAAATGAAAATGTGTACATTAGCCTTCCAGAAGGAGCCTATTCAGGTAATAATAATATTGTAAAACTAAATAAATCCCTATATGGTCTTAAAAGTTCACCAAAATGTTGGAACACTAAGTTTACTTCAGTTATGCTTAAAGAAGGTTTTGTTAGATCTAACTGTGACTATTGTCTTTATACAAAGTGTAATGATAATGATCAATTATATGTTTTATTGTATGTTGATGACCTCTTATTTTTTGGAACAAATAATAGTTTAATAACTCAATTAAAAAATGTATTAAGTAAACAATTTCAAATGAAGGACTTAGGATTAGTATCAGATTTTTTGGGGATAAATATAAAACAAAATATAGAGAGAGGTATTACTGAATTGAGCCAGAGAAAATATTTAGAAGATATACTTATAAAATTTAAAATGGAGAATTGTAAACCAATGTTCACACCGCTAGATCAAAATTTCAATGGAAAAATATTTGAGAATTGTAACACTATTGCAGACAAAAATACTGAAAAATTGTGTCGTCAAATAATAGGATGTCTCATGTATGCTGTATCTGGCACTAGACCTGATCTATGCTTTGCTGTTTCATTATTAAGTCGGTATCAAAATAATGCAAATGATATGTTGTTAGCAGCACTAAAAAGAGTTTTGCGATATGTCAAATATACTCTAGACTATAAGATAATTTATAAGTGTAAAGATGATAATTTAGTGGGATATTGTGATTCAGACTGGGCTGGTGATCTTAGAGATAGAAAGTCTACCTCAGGCTATTTGTTTAAATTTTCAGATTGTTTAGTTTCATGGAGTTCAAAGAAACAATTGTCAGTAAGTTTGTCATCAACAGAGTCTGAATATGTTGCTATTAGTATGGCAGCTAGTGAGGCATGTTGGTTAATAAATCTGTTAAAAGATTTTAATATAATTAATGTCTATCCAGTTCATATATATTGTGACAATCAGTCTGCCATATCAGTTGCTAACACTGATACTATAAAACGTTTAAAACATATTGATATAAGATACCATTTTGTAAAGGAATTAATTAAAAATAATAAAGTGTGTTTAAAATATATTAAAACTAGTGAACAACCAGCAGATATGCTTACAAAGGCTTTGAATAGGGAGTTAATTAATAGATTAATAAAAATATGTGGTGTAGGGCTCTCAGAAGTTTAATTTCATTTTTTTTTGGTTGTTGATGTGTACATGTTAAGTTTTTTTTTGTTGATTATTTGTTGTGTACTTACATTGAGAGGGGGTGTTAGAAATATGGCAATGTAAGCACATTATTTTTTAAATTGTTAATATGGTAACACTGAGCCCACGCTATCCTTCCTTCCTTCTTAAGATGTCAAGCAAGTTGTATTATACCCATGTACTCTGTCTCTAAGTTAATTAATAAAGTCATCCAAAGTAATCAAGCTGTGTCTGATATTTAATTACAACACAATTAATCAAAATATAATAAACGTTGAATAAAAAAAAAAGATTACCGGTGACGAGCGCATACTTGGCCTTTGTCTTGACTTCATTCGGCTGTATATGCATAGAGCTTGTCATAATAGTTTTAAGTAAACTAAATAATCAAAAGTTAGTATGAACGACGCGTGTGTAAAATAATAATATATTTATTAATATTTGAAAAATAGAATATTTTAATACCAGGTGACTCAGTAAACATTGTTTGCTATTTGAATTCGATTTTCGTAACCATGGTTAGCTTGTTTGAATATTCTTACAAACATACTGAAATTGCGATTAAAATATGAAACAGAGGATAAGAGGGTAAACTTTTACTCTCTTACGATTTTCAAATACACACAAAAATTTTAGAAATTGGTCAGCGTTTCACGAAATTTTGAAATATTAGATGATACTATTATGGAGGCCAGTGTCCAGTGATGAATGATGAACGGATGGATTAAATTTGTATGGTCACCGAGTTATAAGAAATACAAGGTGTTAATTCCTCCTACTTATCAAAATGGGAGCTTACCGCTTATTATGATCATTTATTAATAATCTAATAGTATTTGACTTTTCAAATAGACATAATATGTCTATGTCGTAACTTCAATGCAGTCTTTTTTTTAATTTGATATCTTATAGTTACGTCTAGGTCTATAGGAAATATGTTCTCGTTATAACAGGGTCTCGGAGCTGCATGGCCGCATTTCCACAAACTAATTACCGCGAACTTCAGAACCATGCAAATGGAAATTCGCCCGTTGCCTTTTTAGAAAGTTTAACTGCTAGCTCCACTGCATGAACAGTTGGAGTTTCCGAATCGTTTTAGTAAATGTACATACCTATTTGTTCTTTTATATTTAAAGTGTTAGAATTCTTTGAAGTTCAACAGCTGTAACACTATCTCAAGTATTTCTGTCTAATATCAGTAAAGTTTCCGTCGTTGTTTCCTCGTTTAAAAGATGTGACAATACGGAAGACTTTTATGATCCTCGGATGATATTAAGTTACTCATTAAAATTTGTTATTTTAACTATCGTAAATAAATAATTGTAAATGTAGACCTCCTTTTCATCTAATTTCAGATTTTTACTAAATTTGTTTAAGTACATATTATTTCAATTTTTACTTTTGTATTAAAACATAGAATGAAACGTACAGCATGTACTATTCATTAAATAATAATAATATTCATAGTTCAAAGGGCTTAGAAATAAATTTAATGTTTAAGCGTAAAGTCATTATGTCCTACAAAATAGGCAATGGCTAATATGAACGTAGTTAAATGTCAATATGCTCACCGTTTCA
The DNA here is from genome assembly GCA_018251735.1 of Eantis mithridates tamenund. Taxonomy (NCBI): domain Eukaryota; kingdom Metazoa; phylum Arthropoda; class Insecta; order Lepidoptera; family Hesperiidae; genus Eantis; species Eantis mithridates. The sequence continues at coordinate 10,665 of DWPP01000321.1, forward strand.
GAACAGCTAGTTACGAGTTAATCAGTAACGCATACAAGCATCCGAACGATCCCAATTCCCAATGTGTATTCGGCCTTTGCACGAGCAAAGTGCATTCAATACGGTCTTTGCTCGTGCAATTAAATTCTGTATATAAAACGAGTATGTTACTTACCTTCGATGTTTAAAACAATTAATTTTAGCAAGAACATAGTTAAGAGAAGGTTTACATAACCTTCCGTTACGTAAAGAATTTTTTCGATTCGAGAGGTGTGGTTGCCGGAGACAATTTGATTTAAGGTGTATTTTTAGTTCTTAGAGTAGCGACGAATCTATGTGTAGTTATTAATTCTTAAACGACTTGCCAGATTTTTTTTGTTGATTGGTTGAATATTATTATATTCGACTATTGTTTATATGCAATATAGATTTTTGCTCTCTGATCATGATCCGAATCTTTTCGCAATTCAACCCGAACGAAATTGGGACAGGCATATAGTATTCCACAAAATATACTTATAAAAACCCGGATAAGTAGTCAAAATCCCGTGACAGCAATTTCTCAGCTTCGACTCGAATTCCAATTCATTGGTTATTTATTTTTAATTAAAATTTAACGAGCCTTGTGTAAATTTCACTCTCAAGCACATTATCGCTGTTAATCGAAAACGATAATTTTTGATAATTAGAACACTTGATAATCTCTCTTTGGGAAGATAAACTTTGCTTTTATATTTTGCGCATTGCGAAATTTTGTTTCATGTTATTTTTATAGCGAACTGCAAATAAAATCATTGTTGTTTTGTTTTTTAAATACACTGATATAATTTTTAAATACACTGATATAAATGGTACAGTAGAAATAGAATTGAATAGAAAAGAGACACCACTGAGGAGTTTATAAGATCTCTACTCAACTCAATCTGGGTTATTGCAGTTAGTTAGATTAGAATGATTATCAAAATGATTATTTGGAATAAAATGTTTGATAATTCTTGGATTTGCTCCCAGCTGATCCAAAATTTGTATGATAGATTTAAATTTCATCAAATAAATAGTTCTTGGCATCCATGGCAGCCACGAGACTAGGTAACCTGGCATGGGACTGTGTGTATGAAGTGAAAGTGAAATGTGAAGTGTTATTTATTTTTACATATATTTATATTAGTTATTTATATTAGTTAGTTACTAATTATCACGTGCTTTACGGTGAAGGAAAACATCGTGATGAAATCTGCATGCCTAGAAGTTCCCGAGAAAGTTCTTGAAGGCATGTGGAGTCCACCAATCCGCATTAGGCCAGCGTGGTGGACTATGGCCGAAACCCTTCTCTGCGAGGAGACTCGTGCCGAGCAGTGGGACCATAAATGGGTTGTTGATGATGATGATG
>DWPP01000322.1:0-12021 GCA_018251735.1 Eantis mithridates tamenund
AACTAACTAATATGCACATAATTTCGAAAATCATTGGTGCACGCTGGGATTTGAACCCGGACCCACCAAATGCGAATTCAGTATCAAACCAACTCAGCTACCACGGCTTTAATACAGCGTTTAAACTCTGTGCTGTTTTATTACTCTTTGATTTACTTGTAACTCTTACAGAACTTCCAAATGGGCTGTCCTATCGATGTTGGAAGTACTTAGTGATTTTTGGTCGTACTTGACATAGGTAAATGTTTAAGTACTTACCTACAAAATATTTTTTGATCATTATCCTAGAATTTTAGAGGTTTTTTGTTACACTTGTGCGGTTATTGAATGTGTTTTAATTTTTAGTACTTACATGTAATCCAAGTAGTCAGTGTAGTAGTGTAAAAATGTAGTCAGTGTTGTAAAAAAGCAAATCTATGAATAAATAATATTTTCTAAGGAATATAGTACTGTAGGTTTCCAAAATTCGACATCGTCTCGTTATGATTCTTGATATGGTATTTAACAGCTTTTGAGTTGAAGTTATCTGTTAATAGTTCCAAAATAAGGTTTCTGACGAGCGCAACTTAAGGATATTATTTTAAAATATCCCAGTATCTCGTCCCCGGTGCTGGTATGGAACAGGTGGTGGGTAAGAGGGGGGAGGTCCCTGTGGAAGCGAAGTTCTCGCCCGCCGCCCACGCCGCGTCCCTTGGGAGCTGGCCCAAGCAGCCGCGTGCCGCCTGCTCCCCAGGGACCTCGCTCCCGCCAACCCCGGTCCGCACCCCCTGCCGCTGTCTCTCAGGAAAATAACAGAGATGTACGACTTTAAATTGAAATTAGGTATAATTTTTTAACCAGCCTGTTTTGCTTATAATTTAAGAGTAAACTTCACCATGTAGGTACGTATGAGTAATTACTGTTTTCTCTTGGGTTTTGTTATATAATGTATTATATTATTTAAATTTAAAAATCATCTCATTAAATATTAACGGATATTGTGATGATAAGATGTTAAAATCTTGGAATATTAAAAAAAAAAATAAACTAAACGAGGCTTGCTGACCAAGATTACTTTTGTAACAATTTCGTACAGAACGATAACTTAGTATTATTTAGTTCTTGTTAGACCATCGGCCACAACTAGGACCGCCGCTACTTTGCCGCTCCCGCAGGACATCATACTAACGCCGAATACATTAAAATTACAGTTTCCAAGGTATACAACTAAGCGAAACTACAACGACCTAGCCGGTGATGGCGGGTTGTGATATTATTCCTTTGTGCTCCTGTTCGCCGGCTCTTTAATCATAGTTATTACCTACATCTAAACTGCTGCCAGAGGAATTGGTCGTTTCTAACCTATTAACGTGATAACGACGTGAAGATGTAAATAGAACATTGTTAAGTAAACAAACAATGTGTGAGATTTCTGGACTCCAATACATAAGCAGAACAAAATACGATAAAGATTATTGTAAACTTCCTAACAAAAAAAGACTTAAAAACTTAAATATGACTATGAAAATTAAGTAACTTAGAAAAGCGTCTGTTTTATAAGTACCTACTACATTATTAAGGATAACTCAAAAAGTAGGTAGGTACTATTTATGTAGATCTGCTTTAAAAATAAGGTCGTGCATGTATGAAGAGAGTGATGTATGTCGAAGAAGCACGACAGGTCTATAAGAATAGAGATATTTGGCAATCCCTACTCCCTGCCTACCCCGTAAGGGATCTGGCGTGAAGAATATGTGTGTGTGTGTGGCTTAAAATGGAACATCAATAGCAGCAGCAGTTTTCAAATAAATCATTAAATTAATTCTGTAAAAAGTTATTAGGTACCTAATACATATAAAAACACATTCGAATTGAGAACCTCCTTGTTTTAAGTCGGTCAAAAACGAAAACAGTTTTATAAACTAGGAGAGGTTTTATCCACATTTAATTTTGCCTTCCTCATGAATAACTCCACATATTTATTAAATTACTATACATAATTTTTAAATCTTCTGTTTAAACTGAAATTACCTATTTTTATTTGACGACTAAATAAATTTAAATATAATTTATCTACTTAAAATAATAATAGTTTAATATTTGCTATAACACAATAGAAATAAAACGGTTCTTCTTATCGGTATCGTTATTAATAAAGAACGAACAAAGCAATTTACAGTTGACGGTTGAACCGCGCAGCGGTGCCATTTAGTTGGTTCTAAAGCCAAGCAGTAAACGTAACTATTGGGAGTTTTGCCGGCGTGTCGTAATAAGCAATACCTACCAATATGGTCAGCAAGAAAATTGAATTGGCAACAATGTTATAGTGTTGGTGCTTTGGTGCTGAATGCCTCCCGGGCGACTCATTGTCAGAGAGTTATGATGGGCTATACCGCGCATCGCTCCCGTACAGACCTGCGCACCGTTTCGTGATGTACCGTTGGACTACAGTAGGTACTTAATTGCTATTTGTTTTATTATTTTTGAAATGAAATCTTATCCTCTATCGGATGCCGGGAATTGTTTTGAGAGGACTTAGTAAAAATCTACTAACAATTTCATTCGTATAGGTATACGCCACAGCTATAGGTACCTACAGTTACAATAGGTAATTGATTCAATAGATAAGGATTTGTATTTATCCAAAAACACTACTATAGACTCACCTATCTAGATCAAATAGATTGATTTTTGACAGATGGGGGAGTTAAAAGTCTCCGAAACTGGCGTGCATGTATGGAGAGATTGATGAATGTGGAAGAAGCACGGCAGGTCTGTAAGGGTAGAGATATTTGGCACTACGTGGTGTCTACCTACCCCGTAAGGGACCTGGCGTGAAGATACATATGAACACACGTAAAAAAGAATTACGAGTATCTAATTAGGGATTCTTGCACTTATTTGCGGTAAAATAAAAATCCGATCCGAATTGTGTCACAATATTTAGGCATTGAACGGAGTTTATAATTTTAGCCGGGATTAAGGATAAATTGACAAAAAAAATCATTCAATTACACAAGATGGATAATCTAATTCTAATAATTGTAAATGACTGGTCTTTTATCTTACACAAAAGGCTTATACAATGTTGACCGCCTGCCAAATAAAGTGCATGCAATGAAGGTATGTTGAAATGTTTCGAATTGTGCATACGTTGAATTCTCCATTAAAGTTCTAAACTACTTAAAGAGTCCGCACAAAGACTGTAACCACTCTTGCTTATTGTTTTTCTAAATAGTTTTGGCTCAATACTTTTTTACAGAATCTGTTGCCGTTCTATTTTAGCAATATACTTTATACATAAAGTTAGTGTACTTAACCTAACCATGAGCACGTTAATAAAGGCATATTGCTGATTTAGATTTCTATAGTTTTACCTACTAATGAAACAAATTATTTTCCTAAACAAAACAAAGTGAAGTCAAAGTTTAAGCGACTTGACGTTTGTTTTTCAAGGGCTAATAAACTATTATGTTTATTAGCCCTTGTTATATTGTTTGTAGAGCACTTTGTTACAAAGCATGCTTTGGAGTGATTCTTGTGTTCCAACGGTATTTGAGTGGTTGTTTCGAGTCAGTTTATTTTTGTTGAAACAATGGGGTGCGGCGGACGGGGCGCAATCACGCCATCCGCACCCTCCCGACTCGTGCTAATTATGGCACCAAACGCTAATGAGGATATTATTTCAGTTTTAACGTTAGCAGAAAAATGCAAATGCAGAAAATATATTTAGGTTACAATTCTGTGGAATTTCATGAAAATAATCTATCTTCAAGTGGTAGAATTGATATACTTGAACCTCATAAAATTTATATAAATTCGTTACTATTGCAATAATCATAAGTATTTAAATTGAAAAGTGCAGCCTTCCTGGTAGTATTTTATACTGAAATCCATTTAACATTTTTCTATTAAATGCAATTATATAATATAGGATATTGATGCCTTTTGCGCAATAGTGATTTCCTGTCCCTCTGGACGAGCACCTAACACGCTGCGGATGCCGTGCCGCGCGGCGCATTATCCTAATTAGCTTTCAGTACTAGAGTTTCACTCTACATTCAAACACACGTGTATTATGTTATGTAGGTGACGTGCAATTTGTTGTTCGTGTTAGATTTATTTATCGTCCTAATTTTAAGTTTGGAATGGTCGGAGAGAGTGATAGCGTAGATGGTTTGGTATTTGATTCAAAGTTCGGAAGTTCCCGGTTTATGTCTCTGAAAGCGCATCTGATATATTTAAGTTATGAGCATATTAATAACTAATTATAACTTGCTTTGCGGTGACGCAAAACATCGTAAGAAAACTTGCATGGGTAAAATTTCTACGGAATTTGAATGTCCATAATTACGTTGATTACGATTTTTAATATTAATATTTGCTTTTGTGTAACGTGTGTGTCACGTAAAACAGTTAAAGGATTCAGAAGATATATGTAGAACAAATACAGTTCGTAATCTTTTACTTATGTCTAAGTTTAGCAACTCTGAATTGGCCTAGTTACATTTAATGGGAAAAAAAAGAAAACAAAAGAGAAAAGTGATGTTACACCGACACCTACGATACAAGATCGGATAGCGACTAAGATTTCTAATCCGGAAATATATTTCGTTACCTGTTTTCTGAAATATCAAAAATAATCAAAATAACCAAGTTTTTCAAAAATGTCTTCGACATATCGACAAGACCCTTATAACTTTATTAACGCATAGAATCTCCACAATTTTCTACATGATATTAACGTTACATGAAATTTAATATAATCTTTTACATTCATTGACATTCTAGTTATACCTTTCTCCCCATCTGGTTATGAAATTGAAGGTTCATCCACAATAAAATTATCATAATAGTAACCACCAGCATTAAAGGGATTTGGATTCGTCCCGTGACCATTTGGCCTTATTGTACTAGATGTCCTCATATTTCTCAAGAAAATCCCTTGATATTGCCTAAATAGTACTAGTCTGCTACTGTTTACTTTAAGTGGGTATTCTGAATTACCCGAATTCAACATTCCAATTCTAGGAGTTTAATCGGATATTGATAAAAGAATTAAAATGTTTTTAGTAATTTACGACATATTTAATAAATTATACAATTTTATATCTTGAGATGTAAAATTTTATAATTCATCAATCACAGAATATCTGTTCTTAATTTTATAATACTGGGAAAAAAATAATTAAATTTCATTTTTACTTACAGCCGACGAAGAAGAGTGGACAGAAGAAGGTCCACAGGAAGGAAAAGAGGATCTTGCAGAAAGGGAAGACATTGATGATAGTGCCCAAGAACTACCAGGTACAGATGATGCTGAAAATATGGAAGATACAGAGGAACCTCATTCAGAAGAGCCCCCAGAAGGTAAGTTCAGATATATTTAAGCGATCGCGTTAAACCTATATTTGAAAGGAAAATTATAGTATTATTTTTCCAAAAACTATGTATATTCTTAACATAGCAACAAAAAAACAATCTGAGTAAAAAACATGTGTATATAAAGAAATTAATGTTCAAATAAAGTATATGAAACCAGTAAAATACTTAAAACAATGTCTGGCATTGGCATATTTAGTCATCAACGACCGCAAGAGTTCTGAGCCAAGTCAGTTAATACGGAGTGTGGACATTTGCATATTCAGTGATCGAGTCAGCATGTAGCTCATGGCAGGCGGGAGGATGACACTGACACACGAGCTCGGATAAGCGATGATGTACGCCCGGCCTCAGTGGGTGCGCTGGACGTCGATGTACGAATGACAGATCGTTTGAAAGCTCACCACAAGTATACGTAGCAATTGCTATCAAGTTTGTTTAGTTCTAATTTTATCATTCAAAAATTTATCACTTGCCTAGTGAAGTGCACAATGATTGAATTAAATATTAATAGTATAATTCAGAAAGATGCTTATTTTTTTTAAATTGGTGATAAAAAAAAAAGTTATCTACCGATATCATACAGCATTTATGTTATAAAGTAATATTACGTGCACCACAACGGAACATTACTGAAATAAATATATAAAACCACTAATACCACTGGGTGACATTATTTCTAAAAAAAAAACATTTTTTGTTTTTCTTTCTGTAAAAGATTATAGTGCGAGATTGAAAAAAGTGCCTTAGTTTGTTTATTTTGCAAAAACTGAGCATTAAATAAGTGTGTAGAGCATGTAAATTGGTCACTCCAGCCAATGGAAATCCACATACTAATTCAAAGAAGACAGACTTCCTATTTGAGATCGTACGTAGATACGTTGCTTATCGTGATGCAGTTAAAATATAAATAAATAATATACCTACATATAAATCATATACATATTAAAAATATGTAAACACAAATAAGTTATAAGTTGGCAGACACTAATCAGCAATTTTATGTTGGACATCGGCATGTCAGGACATTGGTTGTACGAGTAGATATAAGTGAGTAAATCCGGCAATAAATGAGGGGAGGGCAGCCCGGCCAGTGAATTGTGTGCAGCCGCGAATGCGCTTGACGGGTGACAAAGTGCTGGGTGCAGACGCCGCTGCAGTGACTCAATCAATCTCTGTTGAATTACCATGTATCTGGGCGCTGCGTTCGCTGCGTGTATGATGTACAGTTTTGAGATTCAGCTTGGTTATTTATTCATATTCCATATTCAAATAGTTTAACGAAAAGGTGTAAGAGGTACTTAATACGATTCTATGTCATCACTATGAGGACATGGCAACCCACTTCCTGTCCCTCTATTGGGAACGGATCTACTGTCAGAGAAGGGTTTATTCCATAGTGCACCACGTTAGCAAATATAACTTATCGCCGCTTTTACATTACATCTACTTACGAATACAAATTATTAGTAATTTGTATTCTCTTTAGATAAACTGGTTGCGAAAAACTAAACAGAAGATAAAATATTTCGTATAGTGTCCACTAGGATTGAGAAGGCAGTCTACTTCTTACATTAGTAAGTGGAAAAGTTCCCCGGAGAAAACTAAAAGTGTCAGCGAGAGCGAAACCGCGGATGACATTTTCAAATTTTAATATTAAACAGAACTTCGTAGTTTCGAGTTTGGAAAGTGAAAAATACTTTACACTTTATATCCTGTATTCATACCTACTTTATCTTATTCAAATTAAATAATTGATAACACTCAATGAAAATGTATACTAGTTAAATAAAATTCTTGTTAATCTTTAATTATTTTTGAGCTTGTTTTACGATTTCAACTAGTAAAAATCATCATCAATAATGCATTTTTGTACCTACAGCAGCTGAGTACGAGTCACTTCTTAAAAATGATAACGGTTAAGGCTCACGCACACACCGAGTAGCTTTCATATTTTCAGGAAGTTTTTTCGTAAGCCGTATATAGGATCTTAGGATATTCACTGTTAATCAAGTACTAAAATGCACGTATGCAGTAACTTTAATGCGAATCCGATATGAAATTAAATGTGCAACAAAACTCAAGAAGTCATCTTTTATTGTATTTACGGGCTTCGGCGCGCATTATGTTGTTTTTCAAAAATCATATTTAAGATATGATTTTTGAAATACAACATAATGCGCGCCGCCATCATAAATATCGGCAAGTCAATCTGCGTGTCGTGAGTACCCGTTACGTATTTAAATATATTATTTCCATTTGCCGCAGATGATGATCCAGGAGGAGAAACTAAAGACTCCAACCAACATGAGCCCATGGATATAACTGGTAAGTAACATAATGCATTCAAAGTACCTACAATTCTCCACGAAACAGCTAATCTCATAGCCTGAAGTGATTACGGAGCGTAAGATTAATGTAGCTGTAAGGGCCCGAGAGTGCTCCTTTTCATCGACGACTTCGTTGAAATTCATAAGACCACTAAAATAAGGAGTAATTTTTGCCGCGCAATGTTCTTCACGGTATGGCGCTTGCGATGCGTTTTTACTGCGGTTTAATGCTCTTTTTACAACTTTGTCAAAGGATGTGCTGCTGCGGGTACTGCCTCGCGGCGCGTCTCCGCCCGGTGCTTTACGACTCTGTCCTCGCTTATCTCTCGCCATTTGCGATAAATCTCCACCAGACTCCTTGGACCTCAAATATTTACATGCTAATTCGTAGCCAATTCTGAACCCGAGATTATAAATAAATTGGCCGCCGAGGCCCATCATCGACGACGGTACCACCACTTTATCTTTCACGACTCTTCAAGTTTTTAAAGCTGTCCCTTCGCCCAAAAATGTTATTATAATTTAATGCTCTTGGAAGATTATTTTAGTTTTAACCTTTACGGTAACTGGGTACTAAAGTAAAATAAATGAGAATTTACTTCTACCTAATACAAATGTAAAACAAAATGTTGCTGTGAAATATATTATAAACATTATTCTTAGATTATGTAATTCTTCCATTTTTAACTGGCTTTAAATAACTTAGGAGGAGTCTTAACCAATTTTGATGACGCGTTTTAATTTAAAAGCAGACATTTTTCATGTGGTGCAATAAAATTGATCCAGATCTAATTAGTAAATTTTGAGTTATCCGTGATAATTATTGCCTTGATTAAAATAATGCCTGTATTCGAGTTCAAAATAATGCTTAAATGTTCTTGAAGCCGGTTTATTTTTCTTTTAAGAACTCAATTATCAATTTGTTATATTAAAAAAGATACCTACCTACCAGCTGAGCAACAGTTCAATTGCGGTAATATAAAAGTAAAAACAATATTGGAATGTTTGAAGACAATTGATTATAAAAATAAATAGTAAAGACGAAGTTCTCTTTGACTTTCGGCACCCTTAAACATATGCTTAGATTACTCATTGTCCGTATTCTGCAGAAGCTATTTGCTAGTGCTTGAGGCATAAGCAAATGTGAGTTGGAAGTAGGATGGGCGCTTTGTTCCACAACAATGTTCTTGTGTTATTACTTTGGTAGTAATCGGAAAATGAGTAATTTTTCCCAATGACGGTTCCCGTTGTCGCAGTCTCGTTGTTAGGCCAACACGAGTGTTGCGCAAATGTATTCTCTACGGGGGGAAGGGGGGTTGAGTGAGCGCGGGGAGGGTGGGTCGGCGCCGCTGAGCCCGAAGTTGGGCGCGTGGGCTCGGTCCCGCGGGACCTCATCGCAAGGACCGTACTCACTGCTCTAGCTTTTTATTCCTTTTACGCACCGTAGTGCTAATGTAGGTAAATATTAGCATTTTGAAAAATATTTTGATTTGATAAATTTATTATTTTAGGGGGGAATCATGGTAATAAGATATTTTAAATAATTTTTGCTGAAAGTAGTAGTAGTTTTATTCAGAGCTGTATCATTTTTGTTTTAATAGCTTATTTTATTTTTTTCTTAACACCGAAATTATACATCAATATTCTAGGTGTTTAAAATATTTCCCTGTTTCAGGACGTTAAAAGCATTTAATTGCAAGGACTATATAACTTCGTAACATATGTTCAGTAAAAATCATGAAACGAATTATTTAAAGTAGTACCTACCTACGTGGATATGGGAAAATTTTTGAATCTTCATTTCACTTTCCCCAAGTATTCAAAACTTAGCCAATAACGGAGCGCCCAAAATATATCAATTACTTAATAATGCACGGCATCCGTAAGTTATTCTGTCAACTTAGTCGGGTTCGTAATGCGAGCTATGTTGGTCGGGCGAAGGATCGCCTCGGAGCTGGCACGTGGCTAATTAAATGCCGATGTTCGATCGTCGGTAGGGGGTGCATTTCGAATTCCATACGGCGCCGTGTACTACGCGGTCCACGCTGCCACACCGCATCGCGTTCCTCGTCGTGCCAAGTCTACAGTCCCGAATTATTCGCGAACTTGCTACCAAATTGCGGCTGCGACAATAACTCATAAACAAACCTCGTATTGTCAGGGGCTTTAAGTGCTGCTGCATTTTGTACATAAATTAATTTAGGTCTTGGAACTAGTTGATGTGCTAGAACTAGTGTTGATAATATTTGTTGTTTTTCACATTTCGCTTTGTAAGTTATTTCATTCTTGTATACTTAGTAATATAGAGAAGTTTTTAAATTACACATCTGCGTTTGTTACTTTACTTTTTATAATTAAGAAAACAGAAGATCTAAAGTTACATACCTACTCATCGTGCAGCTCATGATTAGTTTTTAAAATTTTATCTACGCTGTAATATAAAATAAAATAATCATTTTAAAACAAAATAAAATGGAAATGAAGTGAATAATACACAAAAAATATAACAGCGGTCACAAATCCGTCTCTGGTAGATCCCAGGTGGCGCGGCCGCAGCGTTTGGAATTATCACATAGTGGAGCGCGCGGGGCGGCGGGCGATACATTCGTCACAGGCCCAGCAGCCATTAGGCGTTTAGATATTATCAGTGCCGCCGGGGATGCCCGCGACCTGCCCGCCGCTACTGCTTAATTACTGGAAGTGTTTGTTCACCCGCTGTATTTAATATAAGCGATAAATGTCAAGAATCGACATATATTGTTCTTGTTTTTGAAAAAAAAAATTTTAGGCTCAATGCTTTGTAAGCCAAACTATAGTTTTTTTTTCAAAAAATTGTGACTTGACTCAAAAGTTAAAAAATTCTTATCTTGCTTGCTTAACTGATAATGCCGATCCTTAGTCGACTGTATATTTCTTAAGAACGCTGTATGTCTCCCCTACGTGAGGTCCCAGGTGGCGACGCTTCGGCCACACTTCCTTTATCCCTCGGGAGCTCTCGACCCAAGCACACACTCATATCCACTGTTACTCGTGCTATACAATCCACGTCTTTACCTATGTGTACGTAGAGCTTGTAGTTGGAAATGTGGAAAACAGACCTATTCCCATGACGTTTAAACTTAATGATATTGTCTGGTAGCTACCTATTTACTGTTTTGTATCTACTTTACGAGTTACCATGTGACAGAGCCTGAGCGAGATATTTTTTAATAAATTACTTTAACAATTTGTACATAGTTATGTTATGGATCCGTGGCTTGTGAATTTCTACGAGTATTTCTGATGCAAAGTCAAGGACTTCAGTTTTTACTGTTTCGTTGTTCTGAATACTTCCACATTATGACGCTCTAAGATTGACACTTGATTAGACAATCAGCATGAAACGCATTATTATTATTATATGAGGTGATATAACGACATTTTCGTATAATTAACATTATGGTTATTCATTTCTTATATTAGTAAGTCATCCATAAGATACCGAGACAGTCTATGACATCCATGGACTCTCCATCATCATCCTCAAAAACCCGTTAGGTCTTTCTCTGCTGGGCACACATCTTTTTTCCTTTCAAAGATAAAAAGAGTCCAGCCAAAAACTGGTCAAGTGCGGTTAAGCGGACATATTCCGGCAAGATAATTTTGGATAACTTTCATTTTCATTTTCAGGTTTCTATTTACTTTCCATGATACTTAATATGACATAAATAACTGTCAGAGCAAGTGAAAAGATTCTTTTGAGAAATATAGAGCTTGCCTCAAGTCATATTATGCGTATGTGAATTAACGTATTTAACGTTATTTTTTAAGTTTTCATACCGTAGTTAGTTTTACAGGAAAATAAACGGGTATTCGAGAATCATGAATCTCTTGATTAATGCAACGAGAGCATTAGTCTTGTATCAGCTGATTGCTTCTCTTTTTTGATATAACGAAAGTTCAATCTGTTTTAATTTTGCTATTGAATATAACACAACATTTCAGTTAACAGGACCTTTAGACGTAAAGATTTTCACAAAAAGTGCCTTGCATGACTTTTTGTGAAAATCTGTCCGTATTATCTTCTACATGAATATTTTGGTCACTTAAGGGACTTTAATATAATTATTTTATGTGGTACCTTTTTGTTTTCTAATATTTGGTATATACCGCAGTTTACTACCCCAGGGGCCATCTTTGTAAGTTCCCTGTAAAACTGATGCAGCAGGAATGCCTACGGGAAGGTGTCCCAGTGGGACCTCATTAGTTGCACAGCCTAGCTTTAAGGTATTGTTAATAGATTTGTTACAGAATAACTTAAAAAATAAAGAAAATCCGAGTATTAATTTAT
>DWPP01000323.1:0-12015 GCA_018251735.1 Eantis mithridates tamenund
TTAATTTGAAACTTCGTACGCGTATCAAGGACTGATGACAATACAATATTATGAAAAAAAATTAAAAAAAAAAAAAATTTTAAAAAATTACATGCTTTTTTACAAGCGTGTTTTTTAGTTTTTGAACTATAATTTATTAACTCTAGAACGGATGCATTTTCATAAGCTACCCAAATAACATATACTCACATATCTTCACGCCAGGTCAATTACAGGGTAGGCAGAGAGCACGGAAATAACATAATTATCAAAATAATCTTTTTAAATTTGAAAGATGCAAAAATATTTGTCAGTATATTTTTTTAAATAAATAAAAAATGCTAAACATGACATGGTAATCCTTCCAGAAAGCAGCAACACTCGTCCTCCTCATCGCGTACGCATCCGCGCGCCCCTCTGACGAATGGGAGCCGGAAGGTCACTCGCACTCCGAGCACACCAAGCCGTACCACGTTACGGTGGTGAAGAAGATAGGGGTCCCCATCCCCCATCCGGTGGCGGTGTCTGTGCCGCAGTACGTGAAGATTCCCATACCTCAGCCCTACCCTGTTCACGTCACCGTTGAACAACCGATACATGTCCCCGTTTATAAGGTAAGGCCTTTGATACCCCAGATGATGTTCGAAGATTATATCTTTATTTCCTCAGTGATTTTTTTTTAATAAGTCTAAGGTACAACAAAGAAACTCGTCCTTTAGTTATATTATTTGCTGAATATGTGTTAAGAGATAGGCACTTATGATAAAAGACATATAGCCCCATACAAAGTGTTAATGTTTAATAATTAACATGTCATACTTCCATTTAGATTCTGGGTTCGATTCCCAGATTTCAGATCATGTGAAAATATAAAGTGTGAACCTTTATTTTAGTCCAAGAACTTTCCTATAGCTGAGGTTTATAAGATAGAGTAGGTAATCTTCTGTTTAATTAAAAACGAATATACTGCTACAGTCTCTATCTGCGTACGTTCCATAAATCATCATATCCCCATGAAATCATAGTAAGTTCAGGCGCTTCCACGGTTTTTATGATTTTGTAAATATTTATTCTAATTAATGACAAAGATAATTTTTATCCTATGTACCTATAATTATGACAAGAATTACACTATACAGAAATATTGAGATTCCATTTAAGTGCAAAAAAAATAAAAGCTCAAACAATTGGTTTGCACTGCAACGGGTAAGATATCATCCTCGATTAAATGTTCGAAAAAATTAATAACTCGAATTGCTTTGTCTTAGCGGGTATATCATGAACAATCGCATGATTTTCAATGTAGCTTATTAATTTTCTCTTTATCTTTCGCTCATCATCTTGAGAGAAACTCTATTATTCGTACAACAATGCACCATTTAAGATTATGTCACAGAGTTGCAAGCGTACTTTTTACGTGTAATCTTCGAAACAGTTAAAATAAGAACACCATTCATGTCACCGCACAGATTATTTATTATTATGTAAGCTGACTGGCCGCAACGAAAGTAAAAGCGATCGCAAGTGGAGCGTGCGTTCTTTTTTAAAAGTTCCCGCGTATTTGTGACGGTTCGGTTAGTTGGGCCAATAACAACGTCTGTCTTTGATGGGTGGATATTGAGGCAACTGGGTTACGAGAAATATTTTACTATGTTTTAGAGGAACAATACATTACATAAATGTACTTATTCTGGAAGTCATAAACAAGTGTATCAATTAAGTAATTCACAATTAGATCAATTTTTATTCATCATTATTCACAAATATTTTATTCAGATTTAAAGTGTTATTAAATAGTTAAATACCAACCATCAATTTTCCTTGGCTAAGATAAACTTTGTTGGTATTTTTTTTTTATTTCGCGTATTTTAAAGTAGATAGTTTTCAAACCGATCTAACGCAGTTTGCAGTATTCGTACTATCGTTTCTATAACTTTGTAAATTATTAATACACATGTGATAGGTACATAGTATTCGTTGTATTAAATATCATAATTTAACCCGAATGAACTTTAACCATAGAATTTTAAATAAAGGCAAAAAATAAATAAGTATTTCAATCAGGTGAATTCAAAATCATTATACGATTTTTTTTACAGGTCGTCCCCCAAATCGTTGAGAAACCAGTTCCCTACACCGTAGAAAAGCCTGTCCCCTATGAAGTCGAGAAGCCCTACCCCGTGGAGGTAGAAAAGAAGGTCGAAGTACCCATCCCTAAGCCGTACCCCGTTCATGTGCCTGTATACAAACATATCTACCACCACAAAGGAGGCAAACACTAAAAAATTTTTAAAATCATCGAAAAAATTACTCTTTATACTGTGATAAAACTTATGCCTGTATAGGCTGTAAATCAAATTAAAAAATAACGGTAATTTTAAGACTGATTTCATGGTTTCCTATTGGTTAAAAGTAATGTAATCAAATATTTTAATCAATCACCACGTTTTACGTTCTTATCCCAGGACCATCAAACAGTATGAAGTTTGCCATTATGTAATGTACCATACATACAATTATTTTTTTATTATTTTTCGATGATTAGATTAACAATTAACTTTTTAAACAAAACTTGAATTTAGCAGAGGCATTTCGTCTTCTCTCCCAGCGAAAAATAGCTTACATTGTAGGCCTACTCTTCGCTAAAGGGCCAAACACTTTAGCCAATAGGCTAGAATGTATGTAAATAGAATAAAATGTAGTACTTGCGGAATACCGCAAGGCGAGACGTATGTATTGTGATATTTATTGAGTGACCAGTTGTTGCTGTTGTTGCATCGTTGTTGACTAATGTGTAATTGTTGTTGATTGTTTTGTTATTAATAGATTTTAATTACAATTATTATAACACTATAACATATTTTTTGTTTTTTTTTTTACTGTTGTCATGCTTTAGAAGGTTTACTTTTATACAGAAAGGGGTTCAATATAATATTTAATTTTGATGTTTAATTTCACACAAAATTTTATTATTTCATTAAATGTAACGACGCATTCTTAAAAGTTCTAGCGCGGGTTGATGGACTTCATACATCTTTTAAAATTTTTTGGAGGACTTTTAAACATGTAGATTTCTTCATAAGTGTTTTTCCTTTGTCGCAAAAGACGTGATATTTTTTTTCTATTAGCGTTTAAATACTAATATGCAAAAAAAACTTCGAAAAAATATAAGTAGATGCTGCTAAGTGAGAATCCGGTATCAAACTAACGAAGCCATCATTGCTCTATTCTTTTAACTACACAAATATTTAAATTAATCATTATAATTTCAATATTATTTTATTCATCAAGGTATTAGTGAAACAGCTGCAGGTACACACTGTGCTATTTATTTTAATTTAAACATTATCCTGGCAGAGCATCCAAGATACCGATACCTAAAATGGCATTATCTGCTAATTTAATCTGTGGCGAGCGGCTGCGACCACTTTCACTCAGCGGTCAAGGTCCCGGTCGATGACCTGCTTGCAATTTTTCTTATGATACCTATCATTGCCAGTTTACTATGACCATTTCAAACAAATTATGTTGGGAGTTGCAATGGATAGGTTTCATAGATCTTAACATATTTTTCATATTATTGTTTCTACCATTGCTTGTTTACTTTTTGACTATTACACAGGTCATTTAGGAAAGTTGCAATGAATTCGTTTATAGATCTCTACATATGAAAACAATTAAAGCGACTGTTCTTTTTTATATTAACTGAGCAGCAAACGAGCGTGCAGGCCACTTCATGTTAAGTGGTTATTGCAACCCACGACAATAATTACGGCAAAGAGAGATTGCAGAGGAATTGCTACTCATGAGGTCTCCTTCATCCTTTAAAATATGCCACTGGGCACGGGTCACTCCCGATAATAAATAGTAAACTCATTAAAATTTCGGCTCTCCTGGGAATCGAACCCAAGGTGCTTCGAATATGGCATAGTATTCTCTGGGTCACAGGAGAGCTTATAAAATGTGTGGCTTGAATTACACTTGTAGTTACAAGAAGAAGTAATTACTATGCCACACATTTTAGTGTGTTTTATAATTTTTATAATAATTGTTTTCTGTAAATACAGTTGTATTTATAGAAAACAATTATCTCACAGCTTCAAGACATTTATAAACAACCAATAGAATAGTTGCCTTCAAACAGTAAAGTCTTGTAACAGGAAAATTATTTGCATACCGCCATTTTATAAGACTAAAGGAATTTAATATTGGTAACTGAGGACAAACGAAAATCATTTCTAAGTTATGCCCATAAAGTTTAATGTCCTAAAATAAGTTTTACCAACATAATTAAAGTACATTATGATTTCATTGATCCCCACTTTATCTAGATGCACCCAGAGGGGGGTCAAATTGAAATTGCAATTTTATCCGCTACGAAGTTTGTTTTGAGGGTTTGCTTACTGATATCGAAATTTAAACATAAAATAAACTCATAATCATGAAGGTAGCTGTTTTTAGTAGTTGTGAAGGTACCGTCATCTACGAAGCGATATCGGTTAAAAACGGTCATCATCACCAACATCTAGTCGAGAAAATACGGTAACCATCAGGCAAGGAAGCAGATATGTCTCGAATATTTATCAAGGCATCCAGTCTTAGTCCTCAAGAGGAACGAAAAATCTATGATTGACCATTAACTCCATCACATTCGGGAGATGGATAATGCTGTTAAGTATGCCATGGGTTTAAACCTTGTCGTCTCTTGACTGCTTTTAAAATTATCAGTTGGTTTCATTCTGGATTCACACTTCGCTGGGTCCAAGTTCATGCACCTTGGCATGCATCTATATTTTTAACTCAACGTTTTAATAAAGCTAATCACTGTCTTTCTGGTGAAAACATCGTGAGGAAAATCCATAATCCCCACTTGGCCATCGTATAGACTATGGCCTAAACTTCTAATAACTTAGAGAAGAAACGTGCCGTGTGGAAAAGAATGATTTCGGTGTCTATACGGAACAACACACAAAATGACAAAACATCAGTTTAATATTAGCATGATCGTGGGTTAGGTGTCCCGCAGCGCGTGAGTCACTTTTATGCCGTTTTGATATGTCATTTCGTTTGTCGGATTTTATTACTGGAAAAAGTCTTCGCTTACGTGTCATAAAGACTTTACGAACGCGAATAACTTACCTGAATAAACAAGTTATTTATGATGTTATCTTTGCATCCGTGTGGCGTTTGAAAAGAAGAAAGAAAACTCTTTATTTCCTTTGACACAACAGACTACGGTATTTAAATGAGAGTTAAAAATGAAAACAGACACAGGTAAAGATCCTTAATATACATAAATATAATCGGTAATAAGTTACATACAATTTATTATTACGTATTTATTTATTATTATTACGTACGTAATTCATATTGCAGTTATCCACTAGTGGGGACTAAGGAAGGGTTAAGACCATATTCCACCACGCTGGATAGTGTGCTATGAAAAGATTCTAGATATCCAACGAATAGGCATGCAGGTTTCCTCACTACGTTTTCCTTCATCGCAAAGCACGTAATCATTAGGTAGTTACTTAGTACTCTACAAAATGAGAGGTGGAAGTTGGGGTATGCACTCGAACTCACCTAAGTGATGTTATGTTATTGTTCCAATCCCTTAAGATGTATGGCCTGAACTCTATTCATTTATTTTTAATAATTACTGAGCCACTTACAATAGTGCATATCAATTAATGTAAAATGGCCAGTGCAGCCCATGAACATCTGTGTGCAATCTCAAATAAATCTTTTTTAACTATCTATTAGCTTCAAGTTTTCTAAGAAATATAATATTTAAATAAATAAATAAAATAAAAAACATACCTACTTCTCATCTGAGGCCGCACGTATGTAGATGCATTTGCTACTCATAAGTTCTAAAATGTGTCGCCGTAGATAATAGATTCGCAGAAATTCCGCCCCTACCCAAGCGAAACAAAAGCCTATTACACGTCGAGTTCTACTTACAAGCTCTACCGTAACCGTACTTCAGGACAGTAATGTATTGACGATGAAGTGTAACTATAACACAGCATAACGAATATTTTCTATCCCGAACCTCAACCGACTTCGAGGCGGTGGGAAGAATGGCAACATACAAAACTATCTGTTTAAAATTACAAACATGTCTCCCTAATCCCCGTGCGAACACGATAACGTCTTAGGACAGCAAAACCGCATCGAAAAGGATATACTTAATTGTATTTCCATAACTGAACGATTGGTTCCGCCTGTCTACTCAGAAGCGCGTTTTCTTTTTATTAGGGTTCCCTGACAAAAAAGATGTTATTATGACTAGAAACTCATAATGTAATAAGTTACGTGACGATCACGTGAAATACCACTGTCAAATTTCGCCATTGTTTTGCATAAGATAAGCACTTAATTCTTTTTTTTTTGCATTACAATACTGAGTTCCTATCCCAGAATTTTATTTTATTTTAAGACTATCCTACATTGTTGTAATAAAATAATAGACAGAAATTATTATTTTAACTCATTCAAATTTCTACCCTTCTAAAAGTGAACCCAGGATACTCCGATCGGCAGTCCGGAATTAACAACTATGAAGTAGAGGCCGTCTAATGTTGATACAAATCAATATAAGTTATACAGTGTAGCGTAGATGGGTATCATTTGAGCTTGGCGCGCTTTTTGTTTTATTTTTTTCGGTGTGGTAACCTGGCAACACTGAGACGCACACGCACCTGCCAACCCCCTGCTGGGACCCGCCATCTCGGTCCATGCCGACGGATTAATGCGGGGTTTTCTTCAATTTTTGACGAAAAAACTACAGATAACCTCCGCCTTAAGGTCATTTTAATTTTTAATGCATCGGTTATAAATTACCATTGACCGCGTCTATCTCGCATTTATTTGTATTTTGAACCTTACCGATTTGATTCGTCTCTGATCATAGTTTTTTTATGGTATTAGTAGGATAGTTATATCGATTTAAGTGTTGTTATTACAGAATAAATAAGAGGTTAGTGGTATTGATATTAGAATTATGAATAAATTATACTAAAAGTAATGGTGGGTTAAATCGAATTTATAAGCAAATCGTAGTGATACGATATCGGTCGAGTACGGAAGCTAATCATGTTAGCAATTTATCAGTGAATGTTATTGCAGAAACAAATGAATTAATTGTTTGTCTGAAGTTTATATATTTCATTGTAATGCTGACTCAAAGCTGAGGTACCTACATAAATAAAATATGTTTAACTGTTGACGTTTTTCAAGTTTTTAATTTGTACCTTTTGGTGAAATAAGGTTATTTAATTTTGGTTTTGGCTAACCTGTTAAATTTTATAAAACCTGTTACAGTATCACTGTAAGCTCTCTTATGTTTTGTAACTGATAATAAATATTTACAGTTATTTGAATGACTAAATATTGAAATAGATCACATTTGACATACTGTCCTAACATTAATTTATCTGTCCCAAACACTATTGGCATGTACAAAGTACAACCCTAAACTGAAAACACAACAAACAATGGATGCTCGCACTGCGCCTGATCACATGAACGTTTTACCTCGATTCACGTAAACATTGCATAGTACAACAAAAACCAACTAAACAGCTTTAATTCCACCTTAATACCTCCTAACTCAAAGTAATACAGCTTACAATAAGCGATTAAAACAATATTGGAAACGGTGAATGTATTTTTGTCAGGTGATAAACAAAGCCGGAAGATAGGGACGGCAATTTCACATCGATGTATCGAAATTGTTACATTTATTATAGTTATTTAAAGATAATTTATAAATAAGATATTGGGTATAAAATCAACAGTCAATATAGATTTCAATGTCAATATAGTTTTAATACATAGCCCTATTGGTGTGGAACTTTTAATGATTCATTCCAATCAGTGAGCAAAATCATAGTCGGAGAAGATTACTAAACATTTATGAATTTAGATCTTTTGTTTCGTTGTTTTCTTGTAATTTATCCAATAAGTTGATATATCAATTCTTAGACTTTAATTCAAATTGGTAAAAATCGATACTACGATACGAAAAATCACCATCCCTATCGGGAAATTCGGCGCGCGAAATCTGGATAATTTCGCGCGCTCCGTCAACAAACATTCCCGCCTGTGCTGCCAACGTCTGAAACAAATGTGTCGAAATATCGAATTATAACTTGGCTCTACTGCATTATTACGTCATTCATAACGTATTTAAATTTATTAAATTGCCCCAGTTTACGTCGTTGCGATCTGTTTAACCACGTTTAACGGCGGTCTTAATTTGTTGGACATCTTTCGAATATATTAGTTAGTGGGGTAGGATATTTTCCGTTTTACGTTAACCATTTTACTGCCCATTAAATAGGTAACAATGATCCTAATTTGTAAATACATTAATAATTTTACTACCACCAAAACACTCATAAATTTGCTTAGTGGTTAAATTAAACATAGGTATTTACCTAAATGAAAAAGCATTAGGAGCTTAGATAGTGTTCCAACGGATTTTCATTTCGACGGCTTTAAATATTCCCAAGCGTGCACTTCTTTCTACAACGTAACTCACAATCTTTAATTTACCCCAAAGTAGTGTTATATTTTTTTACTACTACATATCCCTGGACCCATCGCAGGTCTGATACTAAATGACTGACAATGAGACTATACAATTGTATCCAATGTGCAGATCCGCAATTCGAAGAACCCACTCTATTCTACTTCATCCCTGGTCACGGTTATAGAGAAATAGCAGTTCGTAAACCCTGTCAAAAATCCTATGGGTGGTTTGAAATATCCGACTAGCGAGGCCGATACAAAGGCGCGTCTCTAATAATTTGTGTGTTTTAGTGGAGTGAACGCCAAACCTCCTCCTGTTATCAATAGAGACCCTGAGATGTCTATCTCTGACAATGTCGTAGCAGTGTGATATAGGAGCGGTTGAGTTATAGGAGGAATCAATGTAATACAAAAACGCAATAATGAATTATAATAAAATAATACACGTGCTATTACGAAATAAGCGATAGGTACAAGCACATTTAATATCAGTCTTTGATAAGCTCAAAAATCTTGCAACGTGCAAGAGACAGATCACGTTTAAAAGCAAATGCAGCGTGACGTCACAAACACGCTTATTAACACAGCTTTGCTTAACCAAACTATACCTATTAATAACTCTTCCTTGTACCTACACGTACACGTTACGTTTAATTTTTGTTATCTGTGCGCCCAACTAAGCAAACAAAGCATAGAGTATAGAGCGGTTGACATTCCAACCTCTGAATATTTTCATCTTCGATAACACATCTTGGGTGTAATCGTAGCAACCGATCGACTAACTCACTACCATTCTTAACAAAGATATTTGTCCATTCGCAAAACTTCATTCATTCAATTGTAACCTCTATTTCCTCGTAGTAATACTCTAACGCTTATTATGAGCTGGTGCAGTATGTTTGTGGTCTGTACACTCAACATTCCTGGTTGTCGATTCGAGATGACTCAATTTGAAAGCATTTATCTCTCATAACATTGAATAAGATGTTCCTTCGACGGCTATTAATTTTTGTGCGCGATGCTCATGAATAATTGGCGTCCAGATCAAAAACAAACATCAGAAAAAAATTGGATATGTGGTTTGGAGCTAATGTTTTGGCCATTGCAAATGGATCCGTGATATTATCAAACAAATAACTAAGAATAATATCCATACACGCAGTCCTACACTAAAATAATTTGCATCTTGAACATCATGGACATAGACAACGACAAAAACACATACATCTAGACCAGACACAAAAATTTCAACTTATTTAAATTTCGCGGGTAATCCTAATCAGGATCCTTCAAGACAGTCCAGTATTTGTAGACAGTAAATGATCAGAAAAGTGACAGCCTGTTGCAAAATTTCGGATGAAATGTTAAATTAACGACCTAGTAATTTATCAGTTATAATCATCACTAAAGACCAATTCCTGTTCCTCAGCGGGGTACACTGACACGGATTGGGGGATTTTGCTTAGTTTCTATAATAAGTCGATAATAATGTTTTAAAAACCGTAGTCAATGTCTGATCCGATCGAACATCATATCGAGAAGTAATTAGATTAACAGAATCTTCAAAATCTTTACTTATAATCATTCAAGACGGAATAAGCTCTACATATTTTCGAATTTTAAAGATAAATATATTAATAGCTTTTTACTTTGATAGTCTCTAGTTAAAAAAAAAATTCATTGCAAAAGCTTTAAAAATAATAAATGTAGGTATAAGATATTCTATCATCTTATAACATTAAGTAAATTGCAGAAACAATACATTTATTGATTTTTAATAGTTTGAACTAAACCTGGTAATCCGATTTCTTAAGATTTCTTTTAAGGCATAAGTAAAAACACAGACAATAGGACCATTTCTCACCGAAATCACCGCAAATTAAGAGATCCTCTTTCTTATTTCTTCATTCCATTAATAGTCTGTGTTGACACCCTAATTTTTACTCGCGCCTTTTTTCAAACGTCGAATGCCCAGCATTCTTGCCATAGACAAGCATTAGTCAAACTGTCAAACGCGTGCACAGAACTGTCAATGAACTATCCATAACTCAGGGATCGCCGGTAGCCGAATTTAAAATGAAAAAGCAAGGCGTGTTTTGCAGCGAGGATTCTGTATACATATATTGAAAATTATTTATACAACATAAAAATAATACAAGTCCACCTGGTGTAAATTGGTGAGTGAACGTTCGTGATCAAATCGTACTCAGAATAAAACAAGTGTCCGATTTAAAATTAATAGCGGAACACATTGTAGTCTTAGGAATAGCGTTTCTATCCCTAAGACTACAATGTGTTCCGCTTTACAT
Source organism: Eantis mithridates tamenund (assembly GCA_018251735.1). NCBI lineage: Eukaryota > Metazoa > Arthropoda > Insecta > Lepidoptera > Hesperiidae > Eantis > Eantis mithridates. The sequence goes on from DWPP01000323.1 coordinate 10,827, forward strand.
TGTTCAAAGCGGAATCCGACTCGAACGCTATATTTGCACATATAAGGCAGAAATAGGTGTGTCGGTGATGATTGCCATGGTCGGACCACGATAAGTTCTACCTTCCATTTAAGATAAACTATTCAATAAAGCATTATGGGGGTATGAGTGTGTTAGCGTTTATTTATTTATTATTTTTAAAACCAAATAACACCTCGCTTCACAACAGAAGCTACAGAAAAAAGCTTGAATAACGTTGAAGATGAGTACGAACGAATAAAAATAACATTGTTCTGATACTATTTTTCCCACTAAAAGTATCCATAATAAATATCGCATTGTCAGCCGTCCAAAAAATATCCCTCTTCCTCGCCAACTTTTTTTTCAGTGACTCCTTCTCAGTCTAACCTACGGAACCCTAAAAGCCGCCGAACTTGACAAGGACAGTGGCCGTGATGTATTGTGACGTGTGCCTGATTTTGATTAACTGCATGGCAAGTGACGTATTGTCAAAACGAATGGAGAACAGAGCTGGTGAGACGAGAACCCGGATAATATTAATTGATGTCTGAATTTGGGTGACGTGGAAATTCCAAGTTTAAAACTTGAGTGGCCAGTGTCAATTTAAGCTCCCAGTATTATAAGAAAAATGATTTAATAAAAAATGTATAGTTACTATAAAATATACAGTAATAAAGCAATACTTAACAAATTTTTAAGTTTTAACTCATTAAACCTACATATAGATTAATCTAAAAAAACTCATTTATGATAATATATATTTTATTTTTCTAAAAATATGATCTTGACTTTTAATTACACATTAATTAAAGTTAAGATCATACAATATTAAAGTCAACATAAATAGGTTTACACAAATACCTTAACAGATTAAAACTATTTTTTACAGGCATAAATTTATAAATTTATTTCCTAAATATTTTTTTTTTAAATCATGTGCATATTAGTTGGCTTCTAATTATCACGTGCTTTACAGTGAAGGAAAACATCGTGTTGAAACCTGCATGCCTAAAAGTTCCCCAGAAATTTCTTGAAGGCATCTGAAATCTGCCAATCCGCATTTGGCCTTCGTGGTAGACTAGGTCTCAAGCCCTTCTCTGAGAGGAGATCTGTGCCCAGCAGTGGGATAGAAAATGGGTTGTTGATGATGATGATCGTCTTTACAATGCAAATGAACTAAGCATGATCA
>DWPP01000324.1:0-12015 GCA_018251735.1 Eantis mithridates tamenund
CACTGCTGGGCATGTGTCTCCTCTCAGAGAAGGGTTAAGGCCATAGTCTACCACGCGCGCCAAATGCAGATTGGAAGACTTCACATGCCTTCAAGAACTTTCTTGGGAACTTTAAGGCAAGCAGGTTTCATCACGATGTTTTCCTTCACCGTAAAGCAAGTAATAATTAGTAACTAACCAACTAATATGCACATAATTTATGATTATTAGTGGTGCATGCGGGGGTTTGAACCTAGACCCACCAAATGTGAATCCAGTATCAAACCAACTCAGCTATCACGGTGATTCCCTTACTAGATTTTAATTAAAAATTATTTCTATAGTATATATATAAAGTAGTTGCCCTAGCGCATTTCATTTTAAAATACAATATTATTATTTTTTTAACACAAACTACAAAGGGTTTCATGTTCGTAGGCTGAACATGGGCACGATTAAGAATTAAAAATAATTTTGGAATTGTTGTAATAATTTAACAATATCAAGGTGTAAAAATCCAAAATATGTGACGCCACAGTTTCACAGAAATGTGATAAAGGGAGGGAGGAATCAAGATGTCATGAAGTTCGTGTGACGCGATATTTGGATGGCCGCTTATGGTCAAATTTCGGCCACCAGAAATCTCTAGTACCTATGTATAATAAGAGATGAATGTATCAAATACTAACATGAGATGATCTTCAATATTAAACGCTAACACACTCATACGCTAACACACTCATTGTTCCCTATTGTATAATATAAATAAAATTATACCTTTCTAAAAAAATAGAACTGGTCATTTCTACCCGTTGACAGCTTTTTGAAAACAATAATATACAATAGCTATAGGAAACCGCTGGACTGTAATTGTAATGAGAGCGCATCCATTCAAGGTGCCATTGACGTCACAGGAACACATTTTTTACTCACCGGATCTACTTTTCTATTCAATGTCAAAAAAAAAACGAAACCGAATTGCACGTAAGTAACTCTATTAAAAGTCGCCTTCGACTAGCATTCATTATCCCCCTGTCTAGTTTTATATTCTTTTGTGTGCGATAGTCGTTCCCTGGATGCATGAATAAATTGTTTTTCAACGTGATTTTTAAGAGTTGTGCATTCTGAACTAACTGGTAGGTCAAGATCCCTTTCTCATAGAAAAGTCCTTTGTGCGATAGTAAAAGGCGTGCACTATTAAAGGGCGCGGATCGAGTCGGTGCACACCTTATAGCAATGTTCTCTACGTCAGTGTTTCTTGAACATTTTATTCAAACTAGAGATCGCTGGTGGCCGAAATTTGAACAAATTTAAAAATACCAAAATATATGTACAATAAGCAATTTGACTTTATCAAAATGTCAGGCTTCGTCAAATAGTTCATTTGCGTTATTTTTTCTTTCTTATGCACATTATGAAAAAAATATGTAGTAAATGCAAACGTTCCCCAAGTAAAATGTTGTCGTCAAAAGACTTAAAAAGTTTCTGTCTAACGTATGTATGTAGGTATATATAGGATAGATTGGACTTAAAAAGAACTATATACATATATCCACTACAAGTAACCTATGGTAGCTTCATAGGGATTACACGTGAGTTATACGTATGCATCATATTAATGAATTCGAATTTTATGCTTTAAATGGTACGGTTATAGATGAAATATAATTTTACTTGATAATTTTTATCTGACTAAATAAATATCGTAAATACTGTAGTAATTAATGTTGTTGCTTCGGTAACCCTTTTAGTTTTTTATTTCACTTTGTAGGTATATGAAACTAAATCAAGTAAAAAACAACATGTGTAAGTATTTTTATACGACTAAGATAAACTTTTTGAGCTTAATGTGTTTCATATGTATAAAATATCAATCGATGAAACATTCTCTCCAACTCTACGCAAGTTTCAAAACCGATTCCTATTGTTATGGAATGTAATGCTGGAAGACTCTCGTCATCTCGATCAAAAGAATCCTCTATACATTCGTCGAGACTTTTCGCTGAGACTTCGAACGAGACACAACAATGTCTCGACAACCTCTATTATCTTGTTTTGCTAAATATTTATTTTAAGTTGATATTTTCTATCCTTACCTCGGACATATAATATTTGTGTGCATGTTTTTTATTCATTTATAAGCAACTTAATTATCCTACAAAGTGACATAGAGACTGCGGTTTTGTAAAGCATAGAAAATAATTTTAAAGGTTCTTTTCTTGAAGTTAAAGAGATTTGTATTGTAGCAACTCTCCCAGAATGAAAACTATTTTTTCTAATGAGTTTACACTTATACTACGTAGTACAACAGTAGTTACAGAAAACAAGACTGTCCAAAACTGCAATGGCTACCAAAAATCTTCATTGTTGATTATTATATAGATAAGATATAAAATCACACATAAACTTCCATTTCAACCTCTCGCGTAAACTACTTTCGTCGAATGTGCCCCCTTAACTATAACATAGACTAGAGTGCGGGAATCAATCGCCGACGTCAGAGCAATCGGCGTCGTCTTTAATGTGTTTGCTTGTGCGTGTTAGTGATCCCGATTTTAATGCGTGCCTGTCATTGCCCTAGTCCCGTCGTTGCCCCTTGCCTATAAACAATAGACGGTACCTTGCCGATGTTTCACCCGTTGACTTAGAGATTTATTGAGTTCATGGAGCAGTCAAGCATTATAGTATAATTATACTTAATATTCTCAATAATTAATTTTAACCGTATTTAAAGCTAGTGCATGACGTTTGTTCTTATTACGCTTTACAATGTTACACTTCTAAAACTTGTAGGAAGTGGTACTATAATTGGGTATTACGATTGATGTGAGGTGACCCATGAAATATTGGTCTGCGTGGCGCATTGATGAGTCATTTGGTTTGCCCGCAAATGACTAAATACGGAATTTGTATAATGATTGTATGTTTTATTTTATTATTTATATATTATGTGATAAAGAGCGTACCAAAATATAATACCAAAGAAGTAAAGCTGAACTCTTAGAAAAAAAGTGTCATTAAAATACTTTGAAACTATTTCATGTGTCTCCGGATAAAAAATATTTCTTTTAATATGCTTTATTTTTAGGCGAATCATGATCTATTGTGCTTCTGATTATTTTAAAACAAAGTCTGGTGAATTATGTTTATCCCATTTATGCCAAAAAGCAAAGATTAATGTGATTTCTCTTAAAGAAATAATAATAATTGTCTATTTTAAAAAATACAATTATTTAGGTCGGCCATCGAACTAACCATACCCATTGAGCGTGACACCCTATCTTTATGTCACTGACGATATCCGAACAAAAATGTTACGCTTCATATAGTATTTGTATGCTTCGAGTCAGTTCACTCTTGTAAATAATAACTATTACTTGGTGACAAACGCGGCATAATTTGTAGCATAATCATATTAAAAGTGCATTATTAGAGATATATCCCTACAAATTTAAGAGTTTGAATTCGTTTAAATCAAAAGTTGTTAATGGGTAAATTAATGACTACACATATTTAATTATATTAGTTTCTGTGTTGCCATTATTTAATACTTATTCCGTGTTGGTGTTCACAGCTATTACGGTGTATGGTTTATATTATGGTGTATTATTAAGAGAAATTTTCGTAACAAATAAAAACAATACACTATAATTTCTTACGACACTATGCTTTCTTAGTAAATATACCGTATGCCGTTACACGTTTTAAATAAGTGAATGTAAATGATATACCTAAACAAATTTTGAAACATTAAGTCCTAGTACCTATATGTGCACTTTGAATAAGAAACCTTTCTGAAAGTTTCAAAGCACTGCTTACCCAGTAGCGAGCGCCAATCCATTCCCCAGGTATTGTAGTCGCCAAACTTAGATTGTACATTCGCTTTGTACAGCCGAGAATTTAGGTTCTTCAACCTAACTTTTATACACACAAAATTCAAAATAAGTACGAACAGAAACGATGTAAATAGATACTACTAACCAAAAATGGGAAACATGTGGATGGTAGACATGAACTCTAATGCGTTTTGAAATTATTAAAGAATAAAATTTCTATGTTTACTTTTTGTCATGAAATTGTCGGCGGATTCTTAAAATTATTAATGAATTAGATATTTTACTGAGAAATATCCTCAGTTAAAGGAAACAATTGTTGGCGTAACCAATGGTTGTATTAACCATTCATTATCCGCATCATCCGTAGATCCTCTTGCATGAAATATCTCTGAAAGAAAAACCAGAAAGCACGAACAAAAGTTAAGTTAAAAACACAAAACAATAAGATTCATAAAATTAAATTATGAAACAAACTTTTTTAATCTGTCATAAAATAATTACAGTATTTTTTAAAATCCTTGCCTTTTATGGCTTTTTTTCACGAAGAAAACACGAGTGTATTTACTAAAATATAGATAACACAATGAATATATAATATTACCTCTGCCTCAGTTTTACATGAACACTTATTTTATTCATGGTATCGCAGAACACGTGCGTGCTATTTCTCAGGCAAATGAATAAAAATCGAGGTAAAAAAGGGACGACTTATAAAAATGCACATTAAGCTGCTCCATGCGCCTGGCTGGATACTGAGAAAGGTCATTAAAACAATAAATATTAGTGGCATAAAGGAACAATAGGGTATGTGCCGATCCTAAGTTTAGTGAGTAAAGACATTGTGCCGGTCGGTGAGTTGCGAGGAGAGGGCACCGCGCCGCCCATTGAGCCGCGACCGATCCGCATAATGAGATGCAGTGTTCCTCCAGATGTGGCGCAGGCGCGGCCCAATATCGTTTTTTGTGTTTCCTTTTTTTATACACGTCTTGCACACTTCGACTATACAGAGAAATATTGGAAGCACTTCCTACTTTAAATAAAATATAGTGAATTTTATCATAATATTACTTAAACGTTTTAAATATTATGAATTTCTTAAATTTAAGTTATTTAATAACTCTTTAAATCACTACATAAGTTTACAACAATTGTTTTCATAGGTAAATAATTAAATTAGTTAATGTTTGCAACACAAGATAAGCTATGCAAAAGACGTTTGTGATGTGTAACCTAACCCAACCTTTCTCTTCCTTTCGTCTAAATATAATCCCGAAGTGCGCAGACTAGATTGGAGCTGCGGGTGGAGCCAGCCTCACGTTTATTTATGTTGCTTTAGTCAGAACTGTTACCTCCAACCGCCAGATGTTATTTTACGACAACTATATAACCACCCGATAAACAAACACGTTTCAAGCAACCATCGGGGTTGCTTAAAATGTTAACTTTTTACATAAACCATTACTAACTTTGTATTCATATTAATCTCGAATGCAACCTTATTTTCACACTTCATAAATTAGTTAGTCTTTCAGAAGTATTTAGCGTGTATTGTATTAAATTACAACATATTAACCTACCTATAAAAACAGAGCTTCCAAAAATTAGAACAGATATAAACTCATAACACACATTTCAAAAAGAAGTTCCAAAACACTTTAAAACCATAGACACACAATTGCAGTTTCCCAAAAATTCTTAGCACTAAGGTTTAACAATACGATGACTTCAATATCTTGATTCGTGGGCACGCCCGCGCAGCTCCATACTTCTTTACATTCCATACGAATATAAGCACTATGGGAAGTAAGGAAGCACGGAACTAGCGCAAGGCTGTATCTTCACTCTTCTAACATGTGGATATCCGTGCGGTAAAAATCCTTAATTGCTGTCACCGGTAAAGAGCGATGGTCGTTGCGAATTCGACGCCATCTTCAAGCAAATAGCATGGAGACATGCAGACCTCCACGACGCGAGAGCCCTGGAGGCAAAGACTTGATGGTGGCGAGCGACACGGCGTGATGGCAGCTCGTCGAGCACTGGCGGCGCGCAGCGTGCGCACGCGCAGACCAGCTCTAAAAATGGAGTCCACCGGCGGAGTTCGCTTACGAGTCGCGAGTACCATCCATTCCAAATTTGTATTTTCCCAAAATAGAACGGACGGCGAGCGTCCATCGTATCGGTTTCTCGAACGTGCACCGACCTGCAGCTTGCGACGACTCGCCGGGGTGCACGGAGAGCCTTGTCCATGGAGCCCGCGGAGGATCTTATGTAAGGAGCACGGTTAACCGCGCCGCGTGACGACCGTTTCGAAAATAAACGTGCACGCAGAGTAAGACGCCGCTGCCCGGCGCCACATGTGCGCGCTCCCGTCAGCGTTCCGATGATCGCGCTGGAGGGGAGGCTATTATTAGTTGTACACCATCTACCACTGTCACCTCCCGCGGGGTAGTCGGTCTATACATAGTTTCGATCACAAGATCTGGCAATCCTCAACGTTCACTGACCTCTTCTGAAACAACACCAATACCCAAATGAAACAAAAAAATTATTTGCATTAGGCAAATAGGAAAATAAGCAATTCGTTCTTAATCCAGTCTTAATAAATTAAGAAGCCCCGATTGAAAAATATCAAAGTTTTAAAACGTTTTACAGTCATATTATGTGTATGTGCTGAGCTTGATGTTTACGAAGTTGAACTGTTCAAAGTAGAGGTAGCAATGTATTGTGGCCAAGAATTCCCGCTGCTAGCCGTAAAGCGCGCCTCTACATTCACTCAGTCAATAAAAGAATTTTGGCAAACTTTCGTAGACAAACAAATGGGACGACGGCCAACTCATCTTTTGTCTGCCTGAAAGCAACACAGTTTTGCTAGCATTTTATACAGCAATGTATAAATGTAGTAAATAAGAAAAATAAGTATTTATAAAATGTAATAGAATTCACATCAATAAATACCCATTGAGTCGCCATTTTTAAATGATCACTTGTCTACTTCATTTCTAACAAAAAATATTTTCCAAATAAAAAAACCTAACTACCTTGATAACTAAAATTCCGTGTATTTAATAAAATAGGTGATTCAATAACCATTATGTGTTTTATATTACGCTTTCTTGTTTCTTCTGAAGTTCATGATAAACAATATTAAGAATATTGTATCATGAATTTCAGTATGTTTCATTGGATTAGTTAAGATGCGCTCGTCGCATTCAAAGAATAGCTACGGTGGCCGCAAAGCACGAGCGGCCAAGGAACGTCTGTTGAATATTAATGTGACATTGTTATTGGCCACAGTTGCCCGCCGCTGCCCCAATCGCGCATTTCCATAACTTACTATTCTGGCTCCGCGGAGAATCAGCTCGCCGTTGTAGGAATATGATCGCTTGGCCTGCCTACTTATATTTATCCTATTATAGGAAATATTCTATTTGGTTTCATTCAACTAAATTATTTTTTTTTCGAAATGTATACGTTGATGAACGGTTAATTTTTTTTTTTTTAAGAAGACGTAGGAAGAATACATCTGACGCTCGCGCATTGAACCATGATTCAATTCGACTTAAAGAATCAGGGAGAATAGTTGAATGTAAATCGCTATAGTGAGACAATAAAATGTTTCTTTTATACTGTACATTGTTTACGATTAATATACTTGCTCTCACATATATTTTTTCTGAGTAATTTTAATATACAAACTGATGGATAGTACGGAATTACTGATTTACGTATTTTTGTCTTTTACAATACTCTTTATAAATATGATAGAAATACCTACAATTCATTTCATTAATCTATGTATTAGTATGATTCCTCTTTGGGATCTTAAAATTTCTTGCTCACGTAATTATATTAATGACTCACATGATCGTTAATGAATAGCGCATCAGACTGATTCGGACGGAAGTCCTGCATGGCACACAACTTCACAAATATAAGCTCTTCTACCGCGACTACATTTTTACACCTTTTAATACTCCAAAGAATTAATACCAATTCATCGAAGTATAACCATAACTCTCAGCTGATATTCTATATCTAATACTAAAAAATTGCTGAACATGTGTTAGGGTAACATACAGTGGTCCACTCAGTCCTTTAATACTTATAACAGTACACAAAATACAAAAAAAAGCTTTTCGGAAGCTTAAAATTGAAGCAAGAATTAATTTATTTACCGTAGCATTGTTGAATTCTTCACTATCGTGTTATCTTTCCAATTATTCCAAATTCCTATTCCAAATGTTTATTTAAAAAACTGACAAATGTATATATGACCAGTATGTTTTTCAGGAAATAATTATATTATATACTTTAATATAAAAAATAATCATATTTCATCAATATCGCTTTATTAACTACCATCTTGATTTGTACAATAACAAATGCAAAGTTTTTTTCTCACCCATTTGTTTATGTAATCTGTTAAAATGTTAATAAAATACATACTCGTAAATGCTTTAAAAGAAAAAGTTCCTACAAGTTCGTACCTAACTTTAGACTTGCGATTTCGCGTAAATCCTAAACCCCTACAGTTGCAATTATTTAAGTTCAGATACCGCATTGTTTCATCGAACTTGGGGAGGGAACTCCCTCCACTTCAACATTTCTTTGTAAACTCTATCCTGCAGCAATACTTCGCGAGTCTTTGAGAAACTATAGCACTTTAGTAGCAAGTTGAAACTATATAGACGTTCCTATCTTGATAAATTATTTATTGTTCAACAGCAAAGAATCACTTGTAGTTCTCAACTAAGTCTTGGAGATTTTGCAAGTTTTGAAGTATTTACTGAATCTCTTTACATTATTTCTAATAAGAATGAGTAGAATTGCTATGTCCTCTTACATAATTAAGACTTATAAGAGTCTGTTTCTGTACCACCCCTTAATCATCTAATGCACGCTGTACATTTTTGTTGTGTTCACATTTTAGCCCCGAGAATTTTCTTTTCGTAAGCACTTTTAATTTGACTTACACAGACAACGTATATTTTTATTCAGTTTATTTGTCAAAACTCGGATTATCTTTTAGAATGCTTTGTTATATTTTAATATACTGTTAGTATCAATGTAAAAGTATTTTTTTACAAAATTATTAATTTATCATTTTCGAATATAAACAACAATTATTAAACCAAAATAAAACGGTAGTTTTATGAACGGTGTTTTAAAAAAACATTTTAAGAGCTCCAGCTTAAACAAGGATTAATAATGTAGTTACACATATGATTATTTACATACTTACAGCTAAAAATATGATGTTGAAGTTGTTTACTTTCAGTGTTTATTTAGAAAACTATTCAATTCAATTAAACATAATGATCATGATCAGTACCTACTTCAGTTGATATTCCTCTTGAATTCAATGTGTCTATGGCGGTTGCTTAATTACAATAACGCATTATTACAATGGCGTCATTCCGATTTCAATGAGAAGCGAGCAGAACATAATCGGAGTAATTGCCCACCAACCACATAAAGCGATGTGTAATTACATCCAAAATACGTTATTAATTTCATACCACCTACACCGCACACTCTCACCAACAGTAAATACGAAAAGAGACATTTTAATCACGTGATTTATTTATACAGTATGTACTTGAACATTTTAATTAACATTCCTATTAATGAATTCAAAGTACTTCAAGTGAAACAAAGTTAATTTGATGTATTTAGTGAGTCTCTTTCCGTGTAGCCGTTTCATTAACAAAGTTAACAAAGTTTTCATCATTCGTCTGAAACCATCACGTGTTTTCACACAAAGACTCAGTGCCGTAAAGGTGGTACTGTGATTTTATTATAAATTATACAATGGAATTAATTACAAGTAACGAATGTACCGCCGCCCAGCACTTAGCGATATAACATAACAGAAATTAACAATGCCGAATATTTTAATAATACATTATAGACACCTATGTGTAATTTTGCATTCACTTATGTATTAAGGCGTTTTTATCACAGCATATTTGTTTTTAAGAAAAGCTTTTGTTTTTTGCACTTTTGATTAATGAATGCGATGCGATGGTGTACGGCGCGTGGTCGATGCGCGCGAGTCGCGGTGCGCGGAATATAACTGTTGGACGTAGGACGGTCGCGGGCGAACCGCCTCGGCGCGCCGTCCACGACGTTTGACCTTATTTAATTAGTTCGTTCGTTTTTACTCTTTGAATGTAACACATCGTATTAAAATGTATACCGTCTAATTTATTGTTGCCATCTACACGATCATTAAACTTAACCGATACGAGCATGCACGTCACCATTGAACAATGAGTGGATGATCGTCGATCGAACCTGAACGTTTGAATAGCGTGTTGTTCTCTAACTCCTAACGCGTATCTGCCTTTTAATTTTGTTTTAGAAACAGAAACGCATGCCTTGAGCTATTTCTGCTTTTGAGTTCATCCACCTTCTTGTTGGTATAAACGTATAACTGAATTCTTGAGAGTAGCGATTCTCAGATCTTTATATAGCATGTATATCACACAGTCTTGTATTGATATAATCACTGTTTAAATTAGAAGTAAAAAGATCTCCATAATGTTGTAGTTGAATTAAGGAAACAAAAACGTTACAGAAAAAAGGCGAGGGAGTTAATAATAAACCTCAGCAAGAGGTCCTGTATTGAAGTCGACTGCGTGGGGGCTATTCCGAAGCTCAGTCGTTGTAGTTAAACAAAACTTAATTTTGACTTGGTTTATTTTAGTTATTTTGTACATTGTAATCAAGTTTCAAAGGCAAATTAGTTTTAACTTTTCGGCAAGCTTTTAGAAAGATACTTTCTCGTTAATAAACCTTGCCGTAAATCGTATTAGTTATATTACATTAAAAAATAATTTACAATGTACAGTTTGAATGTACATATATTCATCGTGTAGTAGGTATACTACTAGGAATATAGTTATTAATTTAGAAAATATATGAATTTGTGAATATGTTCCAATTTGGAAGCGAAAAATGAAAATCTTTTTACAATTCCAGCGCTATGAAAATTATGCTTGGCAAGCTACCGCGACCCTGGATCGTTGACGATGCGAAGGACGACGGGTATACGGCACTTCACCTGGCTGCGCTCAACAACCACGCGGAGGTGGCGGAGCTACTGGTGCGAGGTGGCGCCAGACCAGATCTCCAGAACGCCAATCTACAGACGGCGCTGCACCTTGCTGTTGAGAGGCAACACACGCAGATCGTGCGCTTGCTCATCTCGCACGGTGCTGATCTCAATATATGTGATAAGGTTGGTTTTTTCTTTTTATACTATAAACCAAGTTGTTTACTTGGTTCAGTAGTACTTGACGACTATTTGATTAACAAGTTAATGGCAAATGACCACAGGCAGCTTTGTAAATGAAAACCGCCAAAAAGTAACCTTACAAGCAATTCGTAAAGACGCCGAAGACTTTAAACGATGAAGATTTTAGCACTTTTTAAATATATTTTAGCGCCCCACAAATACATCAGAAGATTACTAGAAGATTAGAAGAAGTATATAGACTAAACGAATACTAGAATAGATTTTTATTAATCTTAAACTGGTATTATAGGTAGAGTTAATTTTGTTTTGAGTTTTTCAATTATATTCGCTTCATCAACTGTACTCGTACCAGGATTAATCTGCATAATAGCAACGTACGAACAATGCCGATAGACCACACGGTGATCCGTTAAAGCAATTCCCAGTCATCAAGTTAAAAATTGATTGAACAGCCTGTTACAAACGGCTCTCTTTGGAGCTTGATAAAATTAAAAATTCGCCCTCGGGAGCAAAATTGTTAAAAACTCAATTTCTTTTTTAATGGAATAGTAACGATCACAGAATACAAAATTCGAAGGTATACCGTATTAATACATGCAAAAAATATACAAGAGTGTGAATACTCAATAATATATTAAAAAAATATTTATCTTATTATTTTATTTTACCATAACGTTCAAAACTGGCTGTAACGTAGTTTGGTATCGGGATCTCAGTACGGATCCAGGCTCAAATTCTTGTGTGCAGCTCCAATTTATCTTTACTAATGTATAACCTAATTATCACGTGCTTTATAGTGAAGGAAAACATCGCAAGGAAACGTCAGCAAATCTATACTTGGCCAGCAAAATGAAAACATGCCTAAGTTTTTCTCATCTCTCAGTTCCATTGGGACTTGAATTTTTTATTGCGGATGATGATATATAATATGTAATTATT
>DWPP01000325.1:0-12007 GCA_018251735.1 Eantis mithridates tamenund
CTCGGCACCTGCATCCATCGACATTCGCATTGTATATCTGTTTTGTCATTCTTTCATCACCCATTCTCTCCACATGCTCGAACCATCGGAGCATGCCCTTTCTCATTTTTACACCGATACTCTCTTTCATACCAAGCGCATTCCTCACGTCGGAATTACGAATACGGTCGGCGAGAGTCACGCCGCATATGTGATGCAACGACCTCATCTCGACCGCGCTTAACCTACTTTCATCCTCTTTCTTTCATACCCAGCTCTCGCTTCCATAAAGTAGTGTTGGAGGAAGCACGGAGCTATGTATAGCCAACCGAGCCTGCTGGCTCAGGAGGTGGCTACTCAACAGCTTACCCAACGCTCCATTCATACTAAAATACATAAACACACATGTTAAATGTCTACTGAAACAAAAACTTGTTTTCTTGATGTTTCTTGTATTGGTAGGTATCTATATGTATATATATTTGTCCTTCAATACGTATTTTAAAGATTACCTTATTTGTGAGATTGAGTAAAGCATAAATGCCTAATTTGGTTCTGGCGCAGCTTATTTTACTTAGTTTTTACGAAATAAATTTCTGAACGCATGTCAATTGTGTCAATATATATTTGACAAAGTTTTAATTTACGACATCATATTAAAAACCCAAAATAATAAGCAGTGTTTCTCATTATATTATGCATGTTTTATAAACAAAATCTAAATGATGAATCACCCTTTCTAGTAAAAAAAACTGCAACAAACAAAATCCCTTTCGTAGACTTACTTAAGGATTTAAGCATACATACAGACGATGCGTATATTAAAAAGTTATGAAACATATTTAACGCGTTGACCATATGTAACATAAAACAGTCTAAAGCCTTGTTAAAAGCCTAAAAGTTTGCATAAAGCCTCAAAGTCAACACAAAGCTCGAAATTAAGATCTCTGAAGGCGTCTCAGAACAAAGTAAATCTTAATTTAGAACGCTTCAAGTCTAAGCCGTGATTATTAAAACAATCAACGACGTCGCTTGACCCCCAGGATTGAGTGCGACAGTGCTCGAGTTCCCGTCAGTCGTAAAGTTGCTCGTTTACATGACAAAGTCTCGTTCAGACCTCTTACGACGTGATTATCCGACCCCGTTACTACCAAGGAATCTCGAACGGTTTTCGATTGCGATATACATTGCTGGCAGTGTTAATTCAACGATAAAAATCCTTTTGGCAGTATTTGCATCTAGTTAATTGAACAACATAATCGTGTGGTAAGTTAAAGTGTTGTTTCAATTTGTTAAATTGTTAATTAAAGAATTGGCTACCTTAGCGATAAGACCGCCTTTTGGACACCATTATGGTGTACAATAAAGAATATTTATATTTGTATTACATTGTTCCCATAAAAACCTCGTACCTAATTTCTGTTAAACCAAGCGTGAATGGTGCCTGCGATGACTTGTTTTATTATCTACAAATAACTAAAGTTAGGCATCGGGAAATAATAGGTTAGGCAGGACTATTAATTGCAAGACAATATAATAGCGGTAGTACCAGCGGTTTTAAGACACTTGACCTTCATAATTGAGTGCGCCAGTTCTCGAGGTCTCGTCAGTCGTAAAGTTGCTCGTTTACATGACAAACTCTCGTTCGGACTCTTACGACGTAATTATCCGACTCCGTTACTACTAAATATTCTCGAAAGGTTCTCGATGGACTACGAAATATTTTACATGGCCTTAACTAGGACTTAAGGCCATGTAAATTATGTTATTCCAAGGAAACTGTTTTTTGAAACGGTTACTTAAACACTACTTTAGTTACTGTTAATGAATACATGTGATAATTTGCAATTGATAAAAATACTTCGTATTTGTAATTACACGTAAAGCTAGAGTCTTAGCCATTATACAATAAAAGGAATTCCTAGTCAAAACACGTTCTGTAATAATCCCTATAGCCCTGGCCTATAGCCTATACATGGATACCGATTACTACATCATCACTGCAACCGTGGACGATGGCCGTAGGACGCAGTTGGCATAAATAGCTACTTCATTATGTCACTTTAAGTAGATCAACCTTGCGTTACATTTTGCTAGTTAAATCTCTTTCTTTATATGTCTTCTTAGGGCCTTTATTAGCAGGACTGTTTTAAAAATTGTTTCTTAGAATAAAATGATAAATTATTAAAAATTATAACTGAATAAAACTATCCTTTAATGTATTCTAAAATATAATCAAAGCAACGCGGCGCTGCAACTATTAGGCATAATTAGGTGCAATGGCGATCAAACCACAATTAGTTTATTCAAATTTAAATACTTCTCTAAATGATCAAAATTTTAAGAATACATTAATAGAACTGTTTAATTAAAAATCGGTAATATTTTCGTGTTGTAGTTGTATTCTGGCAGACCTTACAGTAAATAGAGTAATAGTGACGTAGCGTGCCCCCGGTTCAACTTACATGTTACAACCTCCCCGGCCAAAGGTGGAACAAATCACCCCCCGGCTGTGATCCTGGTGAAACGGTCCTAAAGAAAAGCCTTGAGACTCGAACCCGTCGAACAGCTTATATATGTACATGTATAATTATGTTGTAGCTTATGTATATCGGCGAGAAGTAATTTGATAACAATAGTAAGGGAGGCGGGTAATGACGCGTCGAGTTGATGTCGAGCGCGGCTTAATGTCGTGGAATACAGCCGAAGCGATTCCGAAATACTCCGGCTTGAGGCTATCAACTCACATTTTCTGATAATCATAAGGCACTCAAAACGTTTGCTTTGATCTCTACCTTTTACAAACTTAATTATACCAAGATTAAACATTTCTTCTTATTTATATGTAAGGTATAACATAGATACTTAATACTTTTTTTATACTTGTTTAATATATGTTTGTATGTGTTTCCAGATAGGTACACAATCTGTCTGTGCATATACGTGTGTGCCTCTACTGTTACAGTGAAAACTGGAAGGGACACTGTAGGTATAAATGGTATATAGGCGGACACTCCGGTTCTTGTAATAATGTAATACATAGATAAGTAGTATTAGAAAAAAACAGTTTAATTACAATTTTTCGACAATAGATAGCCATTTTCCTATGACTTCCCTTCATAATTACCATATTCTTAATATCAGAAAATGTTTTTAAAAAACAGATGCCTAAGAAATTGTCCATAATATCAACTTTCAATATCAAAGGCGAAGATTTAGCTTCACTCTTTACACTGAAATTCACTGAATGCATAAAACACATCAATACAACGATAAATCTTTGTTGAAACATTAAATATCACTTAGAGCCGAGGAGACACGACCCTTCATTACCATATCTGGGTCTTTGTGATGGTAATCAATATGGATGCCTAATGATAATGTTCTGCTTAAGAGTCGCATTACAATACGCTTTGAAAGCAGCTAGGTACTGTTAAACTTTCAGCTTAATAGTACCTACTGTAACGGAGGCACTACAAGAGTACAAAGTCCGATAGATTTGAAATTTGATTTCATATTGATAGTAAAAAATCAAAAATGCGTTCTTAAAAAAGCATTCAATTATTCATAATTTTGTTGTTTTGGGGTTCATCTATATTATTTCTTTCTTCTTTATAAACTATAAGGGTTCTTATAAACGAAGGCTTCTTTATAAACTATATTACTATAACTATACTCAATTTTTACATTACGTTATTTTGTATCTTTTTATTAAGTAGTGTTGCTATTAAAAAAGTAGATGAAGCGGTAATGCGACAGTCTTTACTGAATTTTAATGTAAAGGTTTAGAATTTATTTATATATTTAACGATATTTTTGTGTGTGTAAACACCCTTGATTAAT
Source organism: Eantis mithridates tamenund (assembly GCA_018251735.1). Lineage (NCBI taxonomy): Eukaryota > Metazoa > Arthropoda > Insecta > Lepidoptera > Hesperiidae > Eantis > Eantis mithridates. The sequence continues at coordinate 3,823 of DWPP01000325.1, forward strand.
TATTACAATAAATGACAATTCTTTAAAAAAAAACTTGTCTATTATAGTTACCTCACAGCTAATGTTTACATTTATTTCGAACATCGCATAAATTTCCTTGTGATTTATACATATGAATGATCTTTATTACTGTAGCAACCTCGCCGTATCGGTAGGTCAAGATTACGTGACCTTGAAACAAATACATACATTTGAAATGATCTAACACGTAATACTAGGAGGTATTCTCATATTGCTAAAAAACCGCCAAAAACACGCGATAACAAATCATAAATAATAATTGTGAAACTCATTAAAAAATATGTTGTGTTCGTACTTTATTAAATCGGCAGCTTTTTCACCAATCATCATGGTCGGTGCGTTCGTGTTACCACTCGGAATCAGAGGCATGACAGAAGCATCCACCACACGCAGCCCCCGAATGCCATGAACCCTTAAATTCTCATCAACAACCCCATGCTTGCCCATGGAGCAAGTTCCCGCAGAGTGAAGGAAGGATCCAACTGCATTCCTAACGTAACATTTCCAATATTTTTCTGTGCCCCAAAGCAAGTCTTCACACCCCGTCACGCTCAATTTAACTACCTTACTACCAACATTTCTATAGTGAGTAGTCTTCGCCAATTGAGTCATAAACTTTACTCCTTCAACTGCTAAACCTATATCATGCTTATGTCTAAAGAAACCTAGTTTTATTAGGGGATCGTCTAGAGGATTCGCACTTTTAATAGTTACTTGACCTCGCGATAAGGGATGTAGAAGTACAAGAGAAGTAACATCTATTTCTCGAAGTAAGTTCGCGCCGCTTAATGAATCACAGAAAGGAGCACCGTAATTAGCTACTGTTGGGCAACCTATAGAAAGAGCAGGAGAAGCACCTGCTCCTACGTGTATGTTAATAATTTGAAACTGAGGCTTGTTAGATTTTGAATAAAATGCTGAAGATTTGTTTAGTTTAAAAAGTCCACTCTGAACTGGGGCAGGATAAGCATCTAATTCGGTTGTAGCTAATAGGTTTTGGAAAGCCGTTTGTAGGCCCAGCTGTCCAGTAAACACGATCGGCGTAAATAAATGATCTTGTAGGTTTTTACCAACAGGCAGATCTGCTAAAATCTTAATGTTATGTTCGGAGAGGATTTCTTTAGGGCCAATGCCAGATAACATAAGAAGTTTTGGTGAGTCGATAGCACCGGCAGAAACTATTACTTCTTTTTTTGCAAATACATTGATAACCTCGCCAGATTTTAACTGAACTTCTACACCGTATGCTTTTGATGTAAAAGGATCGACAAGAATTTTAGTTGCCCTTGCATATTTACTAATGTATAAATTTGTTCTGTCTTTAATTGGTCTCAAATACGATTCTGCGGTACTAGATCTTCGGCCATTGGCAAATGTAAAATGCGGTGTAGTTACACCAAAAATCTCCGGCCCATTCATCTCCAAAATTCTCTCTAATCCCATTTCTTCAAAGGAATTTAAGACAATTTCGTTGACTTTCGTAAAGTAGGCATTTGGTTTAGGTCTGGAAATAGCTACGGGGCCACCTAATGAATGTAAATGAGCATTGTAAGGATTTTCAAAAACGGATGCGTCAGTCATGCGTTCTAGTTTTAAGAAATAGGGCAGAACTGACCACCAGTCCCATCCGGGGGCTGTTTTGTTCCACTCGTTATAATCTTCTGGAACTCCTCTAGAGTATACTTCGTAATTATTTGATGAGGATCCTCCAAGCATTTTTCCTCTTGTTAGGTATAAATATCCATCCGGATGAATTTGTCCAACGTCTTCGTCGAAATACGCACGGTAATCCCAGTCGTACTCGGTGTGTGCCAATGTTGCAAACAGACTGGGTATCTAAAACAAAAAAAATATTTTCTTATTTAATTTGAAGCATCACACAGTATCGGTACATAAAGTTTCGTCTCTGGAGACTGGAAATCAGAATATAAATTACGGCATCATTTGCCGATTGTTAGACGCGACTAAAGGTGTGGGATGCAGAAGACTTTCGAAAAGTCCTGCCTGCCAGTGACCCTTGGAAGGATAACGAAAGGATCTCGTGCCGTCTTGAAAACCCAAAAAGAGTATGGAGTCCTCCGAATGCGCTGAGGAAGTCCATCTAGGGATTTCAGTGCACTACTGTTCTCCAAGAAAGTGCGCCTTAAAAACACGCAATGCAAATACCTTAGATGGTTTGTTACGAGTACGAGTACGAGTAGATTCACAATAGGTGGGTCTAGGTGCATATTATGTGCATATTACCTACTGATAAGTTACGAAGTTGCGTTATTACGATTAGGTAAAACATTACAAGAAAATTTTTAAATAATAAAGTTGAAGACTTCTCAAGTCAAGTCTTCCAATATACTTATACATTTTTCCGACGTATATTAAAATTCGTATATAGAATAAAAAGCTATAGCTTTAACTAAAGTATCATAATGATTTAATATACAGACCACACTGGCTGGTGGCGGGTCCCCACCTGCCTCCAGCAGTAACACATTAACATGGTAGACCTCGCTAAGCCTGGCCGCGACCACAGCCCCGGCGGATCCAGCGCCAACTATCACGAAGTCAGCTACAAATCCATCTGTAAAGTTATTTTGATAATGGTAAAACGTAAGTGGTAGCGTTTTTCACATCCGACTACAACTCGATTAACCTTCTCCAGGAGTTCTTCTTCACCTGCGTGCAAGGTACCCAAAAAATTCGCTTTACGCACTTGTGAACGTCTGATTTGCCTAGTTGGTTTTTTGACTGCCTGAAATTAAAAGTTATTATTTACCTTCCAAATCATACGACTTCGGCCATCCAGCCGGTGAAATAGCCTGAGATATTGCCAGTACCTGTAGCACCCATTTTATTAACGGATTCTTGCTATAGGACTGCACTAATCCCAAAGCATTGTTCACCACAACATTCAAATTCATTTTCACGATATTCACTTCGCACAAAAAATATTGCCAACAGTTATTTTCAAAACCGTTCAGAAACACATAAGTCTATTATTAAGGCCGTATTAATGAATGATTTATATTTTACTCTAAATAAATACACAATATCAACACACGATAGCCACACGCACGGTTCGAGGCAACATGAGCGCGTTTAATAAAATCTAATAGCATATTAATTCTGGTTAACGAAATATCCTTGCAGCTAACATGGCTACACGATTAAAAAAACTAAAGATCCATCCTATACCTATCAAAATGCCATTTCAAACTAAACAAGGACAGAAGATTAGACCTAATAAAATTTATCAAATAAAACAATTAACATGAGACAGACACGCCTCTTGCTCGCGTGTACTGAATGCGAATAGGACATTTTTAATTTAAAACCGCACCAAATATTACGTTACAATCAGAACGTAAAAAAACCGGTGTAAATTGATGATGATGTAACAAACTGTAATTTCAGGTCAATTTACAAATTTTAAAATGAGATTACAAAATCTGATTCTTTAAGACACACTAAGAGAATTTCGTTACTTTCAAAATAATTTATTTATGTAATTACAATTTTTTAATAATTAAATGTTTACCTCTCCGGCGAATTGTAAAAGTACGGCCTACTGCTATTACCTTTAGCTGGGGGACAAATCAGAACCATTGACTTCTCTATAAAGCACAAACCCTGTGTCCAGGAAATAGCAGCCGTACCAAGCGTCATTTTAGCCGTATCAATTACTTATTTTATTATTATTATTTTTTAATTACCTACTTATTAATTTTGATAAGTTCGCAGAACTAAAAATAGAAAAGTGAATATTTGAGTTGAATCTTTTTGCTAGCTTAGTTCATGGGAGTATGTATGAATTGTGGAGTAGCTATGAATTATAAGTGTCTATAATCAATATGCTATATACAATTATTTTGTTTTGATTTCGTCAGTTTAATCCTTCTGTGAAAAAAAAAATCTTCATTTACGCTCCTAACAAATTTAATAAGAAAATTGACATGGCAAGAAAAACCTGGACAATATTACCAAGATTGTTCACAATATTTAACAAAACTCACAGCTTTTATAAAACTAACAATATTCGTTCCTATGCACTTTATAATTGCGTTTATTTGGGAGCGCTTTAGTATTTTTTAGATGACTATCCCGACTTCATCCAGGGAAAAAAAATCTGACACTTTAAAAGTTTTAACTATAAATAAATACTTTTATTTTTTATTAACATTTAGGTAGTAGGTACTATTTGTAATAGATGGCGGTGTATGTAACTATTTCTATTTTCTTAAAAGTTTCGATAGAGTGAAGCGATTGTAATGAAACAAAAATTAATGTTACTATAAACTAAATGCTAAATGAGTTACGCACAAGTTTTATGGATAAATGCGTGACGTGATGCGTGCACAACTTAACAGATGATTATTTCAATTATGCTAGAAATGGATTATGTTATGCTTTAACAACTTTACTATTTTTTTCTTTATATTTTCAAAGTACAAAAACTACTCCTCTACAGGTTTATTGTATGTATGGCATAATAAAATAATATATCGACCTTAGCTTTGTCGTCGATTTCGTCATAATTTACTAGGTTCAACTCAAAGGTATTAGCTCAAAGATTTTTTCAAATCAGAACAGTAGTTCCTGAGATTAGCGCGTTCAAGTAAACAAACAAACAAACTCGAGTAGTGTCAGATGTCACGTATGCGTCCGAGTTATATGGATAAAAATCATGGCATGGACTTATGTATTATTTTTGCCCAGGCAATTTTTTTATTTTGCAAAGCTTTGCTTTTGCTTTGCATAAGAGCTTTAAAATAATTTTGAATTAAAATCATTATTAAAACAAACTACCTATCAACTACAAGACTGTCACATAATTATATAAGTTACTCTATGAATATTACTACCAACTACTACTACTAGACTGTCAACTATATTTAAAAATATAAGAAAAAAGGAAAAAAAATTTTTTTTGACGTTAACGTTTTGACACTTTGACAGTGACATTTTATTAAAATGTAACACGTGTGATAAGGCGATACTTTAGTAAAATATATTATTATTTGCCTTTACGTTTGCATTTACGGAAATTGTCGAAGGAAGACTCGTTCAGAGTGCACCTTTGTATTAAGGAAATCGTTAAATTGGACAGCTGTTATGTTGCGTAATGTAACATTTAAACTTCAGGCGAGAAAGTTCTTTAAAAATAGTATTGTCAACTTTAAAAGTCTTGGTTGTGATGTGATGTGAAAGAAAAGTATCCAAATGAAGTGAAGCTTAATACAGATTTACTGTTTCATTTTTTTCGTATATTTGATCATTGAATTAACTATGGATTTAGACGGATTAGCCACAGTGACCGCTCAAATGGCTTTACAGTAAGGATATTTTTAACATTATATAAATATTAATGTTTTTCGGATTTTTCACCCAAATTCGCCATGTTTCAGAGAGAAAATACAAAAAAAGCGGGAAAACTATTTAGAATGGCGGGAATACTTCATGGCAATTGCGATGTTATCTGCACAACGAAGCAAAGATCCCAGTTACCAAGTAGGAGCTTGCGTTGTTAATAAAGAAAACCAAATTGTAGGGGTAGGGTAAGTTAAGAAATCTAAAATACAAGTTTTTAAACTTATTCTTAACCTATCAACAATTTTTAACGCTTTAACAGTTAAAGCATGAACTCTTTACCTTGCTTGCAGATGCTCAATTTATACAACTAGATTACTTACACATAATATGGTAAATACACATACCATTTTGTTTGTAAACATAGTATTCCATTCTTTAGTGGGCATGCTGTTCATCCTGATTATTATAAATAGATAGCAGTCATTAAATCTTTTCAGAAACCCATTAATAGTTTAAAAAATTTTTCACTGATTTACTTTTCTACCAATCTGTATTGGAGCGGATGATGGTGTAGGTTCCAGGCCTCATTCAATAGTAGAAGAAACTGCTGCTTGGTCTCAAACTTTCATGAACCTGTTTCTAACACACTTCTTGAAATTAGGAAATCATGACCAGATATTCACTGGTTTGCTCTCATTTATTAAAGACAGGGTCTTTCAAGCCCTGTATCACACTTAATGTGTTGAAGGTTTAAAGATCACTTTTTAGGAAATTATGGAAAATTAGTGAAATAAGGACAAATCTTTATGATGAATGTCTTATTACAATAATTCTTGAATTAAATTGTAATGTCATGGAGTTAAGAGAAAAATTACTTAGATCTTTTTCATCCCATGCTCAAGATTCCTACGTACAATTACAATGAGTTATAATTTATATAAATGTACTTATTATTAGTAATTAATACAACTGCAATGCCTCCACAATATTTTTTTTAATCTTGAGGGTCTTATGTCAATATAGTTTCAACTTAATTCTCAAACATTCCCATATACTTATTAGAAAATAAGTTAACTGTTTTTTAATAATTTTCCAGTTACAATGGTATGCCCATAGGATGCAGTGATGATGAGTTTCCATGGGGAAAGAATACTCCTTCACCTTTAGACAGTAAATTTCTTTATGGTAAGTTCTTTTTTATCCTATACTTATCAATTAATATAACTATACTATTATGATATTGTAATTATACAATTGGTACAATTCCAAAATTGTAACAGTCGATACTGATTGCTAATTGTTTATTCATTAATAATAAATGATAATTAACTATCAATCGGCCCTACTTTAAATCAATAAACAATTCTGTCAAAATTCTATATACTTAATTAGTAGAAATACAAACAGACAGTGAATTTCTATTAAAATTAATTATCATTATCATATTCAGACATGTAACAATCCTATTTGAGTACACTATCTGAAATAAGTATAATTTATGTTTTCAATAACATTAGTAATCATTTTCTTTCATACAACTTTGACTGAAACCCAAACAGATCCCACATATTTCACATAAATTTTTTGTAATTTATATTTATATTCTTTACTTCTAATAAACTTTTTAAATAATTTCTAATTTCCTGTACCATATAATCTTATATATTCACTAGTTGAGCCAGGAAATGTTGCAATAAAAAAATGTATACAAGACTGTACAAATGTACGGTCGGAGTAGAATTAACATTGCTATAAAAAAAGTAGGGTTTGCTGGTAGAAAATTTGGAAATTAATTTTTAATGCTGAATCTTAAAACAACTTAAATAAAAATATTATATGCAAGATTTCACAACAATCCGTTTTGAGGAGTATGGCAACTAACACTGTGACACATGAATTTTATAGAAGGTAGTCAATACAGAAGGACATAGTGCATATGTTTTTCATAATCTTCTCTGTAAGTATTATAGTATATACCATAATAATACATCCAAAGACATTGTTTTCTTATTAGAATGCAGATATGCTGAATGTGTATGTTTTATCACATATTGTGTTAAGAGTGTTTTCTCGCTCAATACCTACTGCCCCTAACCTAACCTTGTATCTAATACCGACAACACTTATTTGTGGTGACCATTGCACGAAAGCCTCAGGAAACCAGAGTAGCAATGCATGTATGTGATAGCTCAGATAGGAATTTTTCTATATTTTAGGTATACCAGTGACCATGGATTGCAGAGACCACATAGTAACATAATTATTTGCCTAGATTGCAGAGACCACATAGTAACATAATTATTTGCCTAAAGTATGTTTTAGTTTGCACTAACTGGGAAAACCTCATATTTTTTTTTATTGTTTCAGTGTGTCACGCAGAAATGAATGCTATAATAAACAAAAACTCAGCAGACTTAAAAGACTGTTCTATATATGTTAGTCTATTTCCATGCAATGAATGTGCCAAGATAATCATACAGTCTAAAATAAGAGAGGTTGTTTATTTATCCGACAAGAATTCTCATAAGGTTGACAATATGGCTTCGAAGAAAATGTTTGATGCAGCTGGTGTCAAATACTGGTAAGAGTGTTTCAGCTAAGTTGAAGTGTTAAGTGTTTATTATCTTGTCTATATAGCTTTTAACGCAGATCATTCATAAAACAATGTTTTTTTTTTTCAGGCAGTTTATACCAAAAATAAACGACATTGTGATAAACTTGTCTGTTGATAAAGATAGCATGAGCCCATCGAAATGACGACAGTGAAGCAAACATAGTTTCAAAAGTGTGAATAATGAAAATTGTACAACAGTATAATAATTTTTAATCAAAATATTAATGGACATAATAAATATTAAGC